>LQRL01125138.1:0-13853 GCA_001703475.1 Hydroides elegans
GGAAGTTTGTGGCTTTTTGATATTTTATGGAATGCATCCTGCTATTTTGGCAGACAAATATTGTTGTGTTGTTCCGATTTAATTTTAGATGTTCTTTAAGCCTTTTTAAGTTCCTGCCCTAGTTTGTTTTGTAAACAAACAAAACGCAACACCGAAAATCGGTCAATTATGGTCAATTATGGTCAATTATTAGTTAATGTCGTTCATGTGCTACACAGGCAAGATTCAAGACAATATCGAGCATACCAGTTATAACTTTTACAATAAATCTCATCAATTATCTAAAAGTAATGTATGCCCAATGACCTTGGTGAACATTTTTGACAATGCATGGCTGAAAACTCTTGTCACCTTTGGAATAAACTGAATGGTCTGACATTTTTTTGGCGGAAACTTTTCATGCCGTATTCATCCAAAGCAGATAAAGGAAGACATTCATTGTTGGATCATTCACTTTGAGGAAAACAAATCATAACAGCTTTCTCACCACACACACACCTACAGATTACCAAGAATTCAAATAAGCAAATCGTCAATGAGTCACTCTTTATACATATACATTTTTTTTTAAATACAAGAAACGGCTGTTGTCCCTCGGGGGAGAAGACAAAGCCCTCAGCCGCTGCAATCATAGTCATTTCCGGAATATGAAGTCACATGATCTCACATGATTGACAAGTGTGCTACTTGCAATTAAGAAGCAAGTCATTTCACTTCCTGTTTTGTCGCAAGAAAGTGACAAAATGGGAGAGACTTATAGGGCAGCACATGGTCTGTGTTTGCTGTGACAAGGTTTTTGTTTTGAGCGACAATTTCGTTAATCAACTGCCATCGTAGTTATTAACGATGGATAAACAGGTCTTATTTTGTTTATTATTATTATTATTTTTTTTTTTTGCTTAAAAAATATATAGCTTTAAATTATTTGAAAAAAAATATTATTTATAAACTAATAATGGTACACACTCGTTTTTCCATGAAACATCTTGTACCAGGATCCTAATTTGATTATTGTTCCAGATTGAGCCTTATTTTCCTTATATATTTTCAATTTTCGCTGCAATGATCGCTAGCGCCTGTGATAGTACCAAAAACGCCGCCGAGTTTGCCATCATTGTAGTTCTGCAATCGAAGCAGGAATGTCAATAAAATGACAAATGATGGACTTAAATGAAACCACGCGTAAACATGTATGCTGATAGTGGGACTTATTGTGGTCATAACTCCTTGCTCCTGGGGGTGAAGGTTCTTGATTTGATATAATTCAATTCAATAGTGTTTCGTTTTTTTTTTAATGCTTTGGTCTAGGATAAACTCTTTTTTTGTCGTGGATATTGCATCAACCATACTTCTTTGTTTTATCATAAATAAATAACTTACAAATTGACATTGCAACTCATAAAGTAAAATAAAACCAGAACGGTTCATAGAACAAATTGGTATATAAAGGGACTTCCTAACACTGATACGAGTTGCCCATCGTCTGACAGCTTTCAGAATGAGCTATTCGGAATAAAAACCTTAATGAAATTTGAGATACATCATTAACTTAACAAAATACTCATATATGAATAAGGGTAAGAACTCCTTTGGGAAACTAGACGAAGCAAACGACTTCAAGCCATAAGTTCACCTATGAAAATCTTGTCGTACCAAGCTCAAAACTAGAGGCTAAAGGCCTTCGATCCCCCGTGAACATTCAAAAGTTATTTGATATAGTATGGTCAGCACTGGACAAAAAACATAGGCATCAGAAGGCAAAGCCCCAAACCTTATACAATATATATTCGTTATCTCTTACCAGTATATCTGTCGATTGAAAATATAAGGTGATAATATTTGTCTTTCTCACAACGTCTTTCTCATAACGTTTTTCTCACAACGTCTTTCCCACAACTTCTTTCTCTCAATGTCTTTCTCACAACGTCTTTCTCAAAACATCATTCTCACCACGTTTTTCACATAACGACATTTTCACAACGTTTTTCTCACATAGTTTTCCTCAAAACGTTTTTCTCACAACGTTTTTCTCACAACGTCTTTATAACGATGTCATTCTAACAACGTCTTTCTCATAACGTCTTTCTTATAACGTCTTTCCCACAACGTCTTTCTCACATCTTTCTCACAACGTCTCATCACAATGTCATTCTTACAACTTCTTTCACACAACGTCTCACAACGTCTTTCTCAAAACGCCTTTCTCACAATGTCTTTCTTACAACGTCTTTCACACAATGACTTTCTAACAACATCTTTCCCACAATATCTTTCCAACAACCTTTTTCTAAAAACGTCTTTCTCACAGCGTCTTTCTCACAGCGTCTTTCTCACAACGTCTTTCTCACAACGTCTTTCTCTCAACGTCTTTCTCACAATGTCTTTCTCACAATGTCTGTCCCACAATTTCATTCTCACAATGTCTTTCTCACAACGTATTCTCACTTCTTTTACAACGTCATTCTCACAACGTCTTTCACATAACGACTTTCTCACAACGTCTTTCTCACGTTTTTCTCATAACTTCTTTCTCACAACTTCTGTCTCACAACGTCTTCTAAACACATCTTTCTAACAAGACTGTCCAAGGACAGTGTGCCACAACTTGCACAACACTTGTTCACGCTGCGATAAATTTAATGCTGGAAATTATTGTTTTTTTTTACCGTTTTAACCATCATTCAACTCGGTTTAACAAAGCTGCTAATCTACATGTATATAAATATTTTGGTACCAACAATATTGCACATTCATTCCTAGCGAATGCATTTTTATGGTCTACCATTTTTTCCAGTAACTAAACATTTCAAGCTTTTTGAGTAAATAATTGCGTATAAGCACGTTTTCCATTAAAATGCGAGTGCAATATTGTGAAGAGCTTATATCAATTGCTGATTGCTATAGAAATACTTCAGTTGGGTTTTCCCTTGTGACATAATGTCAACTAAATAACGCTAAAAACGACGCCCAATAGTACGTTAGCGTGTTTCTAACTCAAACTCTTGATAAAGTGATAATAATTAACAATCCAATGGTTGGTGTACTAATACGCCATTATAAAACAGAACCTTCGAATCTACGAACCGCGAGGGAAGTATGTGAAACGCAAATCAAGTAGCAGTACAAATAACACATCCCGAAAATTAATTGATATTTGATACAGCTGGTGCCTACACTTGGCCAAAATTTCATTAAATGATAATTAATTGTAATTCATGAATGACAAATCAATGAAGCTAGAATAATCCCTATTATCGACCATTTGCTACAGATCACCGATGTAAACAAACCCAAAACAGGATCTTGTATTATCGCCCACTCAGTTGAGGAGGCAGCTGAATGATACCGGGGGTTAAGAAAAATGTTTTTTTTTTTAATTTTTTTTAGAAGTGCTTATATAAGCACAATTGCTTACGTTAGCACACCCTGAAGAGTTGAAACCCTAAAGATTCATATACAAAAATCCGCATAGACGTGGGCCCGCAAAGATTGTCCTAATCTTACGAAATATTTTTGGGTTCTGATTCACAACTTTCTTATTTATCAATGAATATTGATAATATTTTTATACAATCTAGATGAATCATTTAACTATGGATTTCATTACTTTTCAAACTCAAATACTGATTTGAATTGCTCGATATTCGACTTCCAAAAATCGTACTCTTCTTACAGAGCGCCCGAAATTCTTGTCCTATTTCAAAAATAGTTGTTTTATAACAAATGTATGATATCATGAGCAGCGAATGAATGTGTAAATGGTTCGTATTCGTGTTTTAATTAATTGAAACGAAAATTGAACTTTGATTTGCAATGATGAATATAACTATAGAAGGAACAATTATATGAAATATATGTATGCTTATCTTTTTCATCGATTAACAAATAAATTATTATATATATAAAGTACCACATACATTATCAAGAAACTGTTTGCTGACAGATAACAACAATCTATCTTGACTAGATATGGCCAATTAAAATAATTTGAATATATTGAAAACTTTAAAAACTCATTATTTAAACAATAAGGTCATTTGTTCACAAAGAGTTAATAGAATATACGTTCCTATACAGAATGTATAAAGATAAAACGCGACGCATAGCATAAAATACTCTGCACGTGTCTGCTAACTATTTTTCTTTGTTTATGTGGTTATGATTATATTTGCCATAGAAAGCGTTTCTAAGCGACCAGTAGACTCTACTTGCATAAAACGGGCATAAAAATGGATTATTAGAATTCTATGTGACACTTTATAACCCTAGACTATAAGGCGTTTATAGGAATTTGTCATTTATTTGGTCTCAATATTGTGCATGTTGAAGCGATGTTCTCATTGTGATTAATGCTACTTGTCAAACATTGTTAGAAATTATGTGGATAATATCATTTGAAAAAAAAAATATTGCTTATGTTTTATATTTAAATTTGCAGAAATTATCTTAAAATGAATGCGCCGTTTTGTTAAAGGCATTTTGTAAATACGTTGAATGAAAATTATATAAGTTTATACTGACCATAACTGCTTAAATTGAGTCAATATGGGTTGAATATTTATAAAATAAACCGATTAGGACAAGAATTTCGGGCGCTCTGTACAAAGAGTACGATTTTTGGAAGTCGAATATCGAGCAATTCAAAACCGAATTTCAGCTTTTAATGTAATGAAATCCATAGATGAATGATCCATCTAGATTATGTATACTATAGTTAATATTCATAAATAAATAAGAAAGTTGTGCATCAGAGCCCAAAAATATTCCGTGAAATTAGGACAATCTTTGCGGGTCCACTTCTACAAATCCGTCCACTATCTTCGGAGGAGAAGCGATTTTAGAAAAAGTTTACGAACTAAACAAATAAATAAATCAACAAATATATATATATATATATGAATCAATAACGGAAAAGTGATCGCACAACCCTCGGTTTGCTTCGCAAGCCGTGGCTAAAAACGTCTTTCTCATAACGTCTTTCTCACAACGTCTTTCTTACATCTTTCCCACAAAGTCTTTCTCACAACGTCTTTTTCACAATTTATTTCTCATAACGTCTTTCTTACAACTTCCTTCTAACAACGTCTTTCCCAAAACGTCTTTCTCACAATGTCATTCTCACAATGTCTTTCTCACAATGTCTTTCTCACAACGTCTCTCTCCGTTATTTCGACCAATATTTTATCTTTCAAACTCGACGAGCTCTAGCTTGATTCCTTCAATAAGTGATGTCATTTCGAATATTTGTGATCGATCGACATGAAACCCTAACGAGGCACAACTTCAAAATGTGGCTGTTATGTATATTAGAGCTCTAGCTTAATTCATCCACTAGAATCGACAATTTCCAACCGATCGAGATGAAACCTTAACGAGACACGACTTCAGACATTGGTTTATGCGTGTATAAAATTTCATAGCGCTTACTCAATTCCTTCATACAAAACTCGCATGCACAAAGTGCCTAGCATCTGAATTTGTTTTTTAATCGACAGTTTTTAAAGTGCTCCTGAATCGACAATTTTCAATCGATCGAGATGAAACCTTAACGAGACACGACTTCAGACATTGGTTTATGCGTGTATAAAATTTCATAGCGCTTACTCAATTCCTTCATACACAACTCGCATGCACAAAGTGCCTAGCATCTGATTTTTTTTTTAATCGACAGTTTTTAAAGTGCTCCTGAATCGACAATTTTCAATCGATCGAGATGAAACCTTAACGAGGCACGACTTCAGACATTGGTTTATGCGTGTATAAAATTTGATAGCGCTTACTCAATTCCTTCATACACAACTCACATGCACAAAGTGCCTAGCATTTGAAAAAAAGTTTTAAAAATCGACAGTTTTTAAAGTGCTCCAGAATCGACAATTTTCAATCGATCTAGGTGAAATTTTAACGAGGCACGACTTCAGACATTGGTTCATGTGTGTATAAAATTTAAAAGCTCTAGCTAAATTTCTTCATACCAAACTCGCATGCACAAACTACCTCATGTGAAGGGGACGGACAGACGGACAGACAGACGGACACGCTCAACCCCATATCCCTCCGTTTCACGGGGGATAATTATCCGCTGAGTATGAGAAATATTGAAAGGGTTCTTGCAATATGTGCAGTAGTTGATTTTTGCGTCGCTTTCATTGATGTGAAAATTGTTAATGACGGTTCTTTTCGCCGATTTTTCTCTTATAGCTTTTACTTGAAGTTGATATAACGACTCGATTTTGCATAAAAGTCTTAGTCAGGAACAATGAAACACATTCCGAATCCTAATGCAAAGAAGTGCCTTCTTGAGTTTTACACGGATCCCTTCAACTGTAAAACACTATTTCTTATGCTGGTTGCTATAGCCACGGTCAATTGTTTATTTTTTTAAACAATGGGAGTCGTGTTAATGGACTCAATGTTACATTTTAAAACATATATTTCTGTATAGGATAAAGTACGAGGTAAGTCCATTAATTAGAATATTGGACAGAGCCGAAGCGCAGCCGAGGAATCTGTACAATGTTTAAATTATTGGAGTTGACTTTAGCCTACTTAGTTTACAGTACATTATTTAAAATAATGTACTAGTACTCTGATTACGAAGGAATGACGACACTAGTGTAAACTAAAAGACGATAATGCATTCATATTAGCTCAATCTAAACCAAGACACAACCTGGGTAACCAGGTATGTTGCGATAAAGATTTGGTGATCGAATTACGAGGTTACCACATACCCCGGTACTTTTTCTTTTTTATTTTAATGTTTTTTTTCAAACGGATTTTCCAAAATGTTGTTTAGGCATTGGCATTCACCAAAAGTCCAAAACGCTTTTTACAAGAAAAATGTTTAATGAAACTGCCACTTTTTCTTCATTATTTGTAGATTTCTCCGATATGATAACCATAAACTAGGGGAATGTTCTACAAATTTGGCAGAAATTTCAATTCCAGTAAAAGATAAATTGGGAACCAGTAAAACGCATAGAATCTATTAGGGTTGATTAATCATTAATTGTACACTTAAGTTCAAAAAGGTATATTGACACAAACATGTGACCCTTATGTAACGTTATTTATACATCCACAAATTAACAGCCGGAGATGCCCATTAACATGTAGTAAACTGTTAATATGTGTAAACAATGGTTAACAACATAAAAGTTACCAGCAAATGAGTCTGCAAAGCTAAATATAGATGTGTGAAGCGACAAGTACAGTTTCGGTGTAAACATACGAAAATAATGATGAAATATGGGACAGAACATATCCTTAAACAAGAGGGTTATCATCAATTGACACAGTTATCATTTGCGTAACAGGGCATTAGACAAGACAACGGAGCAATAAAATGGGATTTACAAACAGGAAGTTATATTATAGTGCATCATTGGATGAAGATTTTATAGGACGTTTAGCGAAACTTGTTGAGAACTTTATAAGCAGAACGAATTTATATAGCAACAAACACAGATCTACGGCCTTTTTGCTAAATCATGAATAGAAATCTATATTTTTGTCAAGGAACGGTATTCTTTAAATACTGGATGCATATGGGGTTAAGAGCACGATTCTTCCAAAGTTCAATCATTATCAACATACAATGTACTTAAAATTATAATAATCTACAGTTCCCCCAGTGTGGTTTAAAATCAAAAGAATAACTTATTGAAATTTCACATCACTATCAAGAACTATAGAACCTATTACCACATGCACTATCAATGTCATTAGATCATCACGAAGTGTAATTAATATGAAATAACGAACAGGCAGATAAAAGCAAGTTTTCGCTGTACCGTGTTTTAACACAGGGTCCGTAGCGAAAATCGGATTTGAAATTCAAGTATATTCAAGGATTTTCACGAAAAAATTCAAGGATATTAAAACATCTAAATATTCATTTTACCGATGTTTTAAGCCATGGATTGTGCATCTACGTATTGTGCATCTATACTTGACTATCTAAATAGCCAATTATTAGTTGTTGATGCGAGCGCCGAAGGCGCGAGCGATTTTTTTAAAAAGGATTTTGAATCATAAATAGTAGGGTCCAGATATAGGAAAAATGACATATCGGGCAAGCCTGTTCTGGCAAATAGCGGGAAAATTATTTCGCTTGCAACCGCAAATCGCTGTTCAAAAGAAGCCCCAATAGCTATTTCGTGGGTTCATTCGCCTAATGGCACAGCCAAAGTGCATCCATGGTATTGTATTTTGGTTGCATCAAAACCTTTTTTTTATTTGCCCTATCTTTTTTTTTGGTATTTATCGGATTTGCGGATTCAATTTAATCTATCAAAAGATTCATTTATACATATAGTGCTTTCACTTCAGCCTATGACAAAATTTACATCACTATCGTAATGTTAAGTAATTTTCACATTTGTTTCCCGTCGGTCAAAACTATCAACAGGACATATATGTATCTACACATCGAGGCCTTTAATTTGAATCTATAACCTCCCATTTAAAGGCCCTATCCAGTACATGAAAATGATGAAAAAACATACGGAAGGAACTACATTTCAACGGCATAAGCCTTAGGCCTTTCGGGCAAGAGCCTAAAAAGAACAGTGGACTTATTCCTTTTCATTACCGATTCACAGGGGTATAATAATTACATATTAGGGAATGTTTACAAACATTAAATTCTTATTTTCAATTTCATTTGTACTCAAAAGTGAACTGTATAAACGATAGGTGATGAATTCAAGTGCGCCGCAGGCGCCCTAGAAAAATACAAAAAAAAATAATTACGAAACCGAATTCAAGTATATTCAAGGAACAATTTTCAAATTCAAGTTTATTCAAGTATACTTGAAGGAATTTTCCCTTTCAAGTATATTCAAGTATTTTCAAGGACGCTACGGACCCTGTTGACAGTTCCAGTAGATGTAGACTGTACATGAGTTAAGAAGGTGAAGTTATGGGCATGAGATAATAAATATTTGACGAATATAATATCTATATGAATCTGATACGTAGCATATTTGTTTCAACATGTTAAAAACATAATCGAATGGATCATATCTAAATTCACACACTAAGGAATTTCACTTACTAAAATATGTTTTAAAATCTTTACATATGATATATCTAGCCAGGTTGTAGGGCAAAAGCCCCGTAGGGCAGAAGTCCCGCGATTTTTGCAGACAGGGCTAAAGCCCCGCGATACTTTAACGTACATATTTTCATAATTTATTAAATATATCGATTATATATTTTTATTCAAGCAAACCAAAATTATAAGTGCAACTATTCACGACTCAAATACATGATCTCATTAAACGGTCCTGTTATTTAAATGATCGGATTAGCTGGATGCTTGTATGGATTTAGAATATTCGCTATTGAATACAACATTAACTTGATAATTGCAATCAACGATGCGAATTAAACATTTCTATAGGGCCTCCGTTTAATAACAATAATTATTGAAAGCCATAAAAAAAAACATTTGCGGTTATAGAAAAAAAAACAATTAAATCTATTTTTGAAATCGCGGGGCTTCTGCCCTACGGGGCTTTTGCCCGCGCACCATCTTGCTTAATACTTGCTCACGAAAGCTTTTCTAATGGTCTAGACTGGTCAGGCCATTTTACCAAATAGATAAACTGGTCCCCAATCAAATTTATTCATGTGCGTCAGAAATTTTGACCAGTTGAAAAATGGCATTATTGTTGCCATCGGTCATAACAACAAACACAATACAAACAGTACAGTCATGGTTTTCATTGATCAAAGCATTGAATACCATGCTCAGACTCCAACAAACTGGCATGTTTCTTCAATTCTTTAATGACGTTTAGGTCGTGAGCGGGTAAATTAAGGTCAACCACAACATTGGTCGAAAGTATTAAACAAATGACTACAAACAATATACAATTTCCATGCACGTCTTAAAAGACTGGTCTTAAGCGAGTCGCTTAAGGTCAACTGCGGCATGTCACTAGTTTATCACGGGAAGCGGAAGGAGGAACTGTGGTCCGGCGATTTACCGTTGCAGCGTCATGATATCTATATCCGGAAAAAGGAGTTCCTCTGTCCATGATCAAACGAAGCTATACATAAGCTGAATGACTAAAAATATAATCATATGCGTTTCTATTGTTTAAAGACCGGTTCATTAATGAACAATACTGGAATATACAGAAATAGAATGAATGAATAGATGCTATGCTTGTGTCGGATCCCTTGTGCTTACTCCCTAAAGCCCATCCAATTAGAATCGTTTCTCCACTGCCGATTAAAGGTGCGGTCAGCGGAAATTTGCGTCTGCGTCTGCGGAATTTAAATTGGTATAAAACATAGTAAACCCAGCGGTATTAATTCCGGGTTTTATACTAATTTAAATTCCGCAGACGCAGACGCAAAGTCCCGCTGACCGCACCATAAGAATAGTTTTTCGTCTCGGCTCGTAGTTTCCCAACTTCCTATTTCCTGTCGAGCGTAAAGCTCGTTTACTATTTAAAGAATAGACGTATAGACCATGTGACCTGGTGACGAAAAACAAAATGGCGTGTTTAACTATTAAGGACACTGGGGTTGTGTTTCCCTGCGGATATGTATGTATAAACAAGCGATACACGAAATACGAATAAGAAATATGATATAGCCGCTTTTGATCAGTGGGATTTATAGTAAAGTACATGTAAGTCTGCAACATTTTAAGGCTGGAGGAACCCTGCAACTTGATTCATATCGTCTTTTTATGCAAATCGTTAGTGATAGAAAGGTTAAGCAAATAGAATATTAGTTTCTCATCGATATCTTGCAATAATAGGGCTAAACCAAACGGATAAATGTTAGTTAAATTATCGATATTATCGATATATAACGAAGTTGATTCATGACCATGACTATTCTAAACATACAATTAACTTTCAATATCAATAGATACTAGTGTATTCATAGTGTCCAGTCAAAAGTCGATTTTGTACGCATTATAGCTGAAGACATTTTTGACACGGATTTACGAAAATTACTCACGTGCAACGACTTTAGGATGCTTGTGAGCGTTGTAGAATTTCTTCATCTCCTCCTTGCTTATAATACCCTTTTTACTCGCATCAATCTTCATAAATGCCTGCAATCATAACAAGTGAAACGGTATCCGCCCAAAAAGTTTCCGCCCAAAAAGTTTCCGGCCATAAAGTTTCCAAAAATGACAACATGGGACAAAAAGTTTCCAGCCAAAAAGTTTCCGCCCAAAAAGTTTCCAGCCATAAAGTTTCCAAAATTGACACATGGCCCAAAAAGTTTCCGCCCAAAAAGTTTCCAAAATTTTATGACGGTTTACTGTTATTTTATTAATAATTTAATGAAACAATGTTTACTCGTTTATTCATCAATGTTACTCGTTTTTACCAAACCTCTCTGGTTTTGCCTAGTGTCACTGGGGTTACCAACTATTTCATATGACTGCGTCGATTTCACTCTCGTCTTCACAATATACATGTAAATTTATTTGATGTCTTTGTTGTTTTGAAAACTTAGATGTCAACCAAATTCACAATGATAAGTAAATTTGAAAATGATGAATTTTAAAGGCTTATTTTCACTGCAATCTTTGGTATCACCAGTGAAATTATTAAGCTGTTTTTAGAAAACTAAAATAAACGTATTTCGTCATTAGAAAGATATTAAGCTTTGATGAATCGATAAGAATACTTGATTTATGTCAACAAAATAAATGAAAAAGTCAGAATTAGAAATTACAATTTTTTGAAAGGATAAATAAAATGTTTGAAATAAATTCGTTTGATTTTTTTTTTATATTTTAAAGTTGGAAACTTTTTGGGCGGAAACTTTTTGGGCCATGTGTCAATTTTGGAAACTTTATCGCTGGAAACTTTTTGGGCGGAAACTTTTTGGCTGGAAACTTTATGTCCCATGTTGTCATTTTTGGAAACTTTATGGCCGGAAACTTTTTGGGCGGAAACTTTTTGGGCCGGATTCCAAGTGAAACTCATAGTGCATCAAGCAACTAATTTTTGAAAATGCAATATATAAGACTGTTAAATTGCTTAGATCGTACTGAAAATCGAAATATGATTTTTAATTTCTTGCATTTTTTTAAATCGGCTTGAATCGGGCGAAAATTTACTTGGTCTAAGCCATATAACTTATACCATACTTTATTTTCACTACGTCCTGTTACTGGTCTCAGTTACGGTAACTGAGTAACCTAAAAAAGTAAAAGGTTAAAGAGCGTGTTAAATAGAATGCGGGGATGATACGTAAGGAGAAGTTGTAAGGAAATATTATCAATCGTTTTAGTTGTTGGTTTTTGTTATCTGGTTCGAGGTATTGCATCTTTAAGACTGCGTCAGTATTTCTGTAGCATCGTACGTATGACTATATCTGGTCTCAGAACAAACACAAATCACCATATCGCACACCTTCGTCATTTAAGCCACTTTTGAGCCACTTTATCACTGCGATGCCATATAACTGTGACCACCACCTCAGACGATAAGCAACCGAAACATCCTGTTTTTGCTCCTAATGGTCATGCTTTATTCGCATTCATAAAAGACGGTCGCAGCTCATGAAATCGTGAAGACAGGGATGATGAGGGGTTAAACGAGGAGAGGAGGGCAATTGAAGGGGTTCCTTGCATGTTTCTAGCATTTACTGTGTCTGGGTCTATAGCGGATATTGAGTTAAAAAATTCAAGACGGGTAACGTTGAAAATGAGAAATCTTTTACGAAAATGTTTTAAAATTCAAGACAATTCAAGGTACCTGGGAACAAGACCGCTTACAGTCATGTAAGAGGATATTTCTTTCAGAGATCTCGTTTATGCCTAATTTATATAAAAACGTTCGCTTTTTGCATATGGACATAATTCAGGGAGCCATATGACGCATTCTAAATCTCAATATGCACAAAGATATTTTATTGATTTAGTGCCTTTTGTTCGAAACCCATTCAAATGTCCTTCTACATCGGCGACTCAACAAATGGCATTTCAGTAGTAAAAGACAGTGGCTATTTGATGCTTTATTGTGGTTTTTGTCTTAAACAAGAATGGAAGGCAATTAAAGTATGGAGGGTTTTCTTAAAAGGGTAATTTGTGATCAAACGTTATTAGCGCTATTCATACAGCAATCTTCGCAAAGTGCACGATTAATGGTGAGGAAAAGAAGAAAAGAGGTGGTCAGCAGTTTCCAGGAAACATCATTTCACGATTTCATATGATTTTTTAGCATCCAGTTTTTCTTTTTATAGTTTCATCCTTTTGTATTTTATCTTTTTTTTTTATCGATGGTATACGAAAATTCTTATTTTTTTTCATAGATGTTAAAGAAAGTGGTAAACGAACAAAAGAAACGTGATAAATGGACCAGGGTGAAATGAAGGAAGGCGTTTTTAGGGGGTGGGGGTAAGGTAGAAATAGAAAGGATATAAGGCAGAGAGTGGCAAGGAGTGGGGATGGTACAGCAGTGGTTACGGGATTGAAGTCGCCGCACCTCATATTTCAGAAACGTACCTAAAGCATATACACCCTGAGGTGATGGAAGGCAGGACTGTCGATTAACCCTGTAAAGGAAATACTGGAAAAGGGCAAATGGGTAGAGGTTGGGATATGGGCACAGACCTTGCCTAATTGAGCTTTGCACGTATCACCCATGATGTTGCGGCGCGGAGAACACTGGGTGGGGGAGGAGAGAGTAAACTGTGTATGGATGGGGAGGGGGCTCAGGGGTAAGATACAGATGAGGTTTTGCCACTGACCTTGCGCACGAGCGCCTTTCTTGTCTCGCCCATGTCACCAAGGACGCTCAGCAAGAAGACAGATGGGTTGCGAGGATTGTTTGTTTTTTTTTTGTTGGGGGGGGGGGGGGGGG
>LQRL01125147.1:0-15524 GCA_001703475.1 Hydroides elegans
CTTCCAGGTATTTAGTTTTGGTGTCTGTTAATAATAACCTAAATGAGTCCCGATTTTTGCAGAAACTACTATAGTTATCGCGAGATGGGTTCTTTCTAAACTGACGTTCAGACTGTCTCATCTTCCTCTTTGAATCGAATATTTCTTGATTTATCCAAGGATCACGTTTATCTGCAGACGTGGTGCGTGTTATGACAGGGGCATGGGTATCAAAAAGTGCAGATAACTGGGTTTGATAGGCATCAATAAGTTCATCTAAAGTCAGATTCATGAAATTTTCATAGAGCGGTAATTGCTTTATATCTGACCTAAACTGGTCAATGTTCAAGGATTTGATATTGCGATACGTTATTCGACGTTTGGCCGGCTTAGCACTGGGAAGAGATAAGTTGCATACTACCGTATAATGGTCCGAGATCAGGTCACCTCTTTTCACATCACAGAGTTTAAGCTTATCCTCTTGGCGGCTTAAAACTAGGTCAACCGTATGACCTTTGATGTGGGTCGGAAACGCGACATGTTGATCCAGACCGAAGGCGGTACATAGTTCTTCAAGCTTCTTGGTGTAGGTTTCGGATGACATATCCATGTGAATATTAAAATCACCTGTGATCAGAATCGGGTCACCACCGATGGCGATATTTTCGAGAAACGATGTAAATTCTTCGATGAATTTGGCGCAAGATAATGCTGGAGGTCGATATATAACAGCTATCCTTAGAGAATTCGGTGCGGAGGAAACGGATATGAGTAAAGACTCAAATGATTCGTATTTTTGGGACGTTATACGGCGTGGTTTGAAAACGTCACGGCATAGAACTGCGATACCTCCACCTTGCTGTCCGATACGGTCTTCTCTCAAAAGTGCGTATCCGTCAGGACAAAATTCTGATGGAGTGTATGGGTCGTTCTCACGTATCCACGTTTCCGTTATCGCGAGTATGTCCCATTTTTCATGGCTGACCATATATCGTAATAGGCCAGAATTTTTGCAAAGCGATCGTGCATTGACCAATCCAAACAGGGAATTATCCAGAGATCTTGATTTGACGAGGGGGATGGGTATGAGATTCGAACTATTCACACCCGAAAATACTTGTTTACCCTTCCGAAATACAACACGCGAATTGTGAAATCCATCACACTGGGTTGTTTTTGTTGAAATCAGCTGATCGGGTCGTAAACTAGGCCTTTGGGTATAATTAGGTCTCTGTGTTACTCGAACATCTATTGACAAATCAATATTTGTAGATATATTGTTGCTGAATGGCTTAATGAACCCACTTCGTTTACCCCTATGAGTTTTTCGAATGTTGTTTTGTATACCGAGATCATTAATTCGATCCAAACTTGCCACTGGTAAAGTCGAACTAGATTGAAATCCAATATTGATTAGGCTCTCTTTTGAGTATCCCATGTTGAAAACGGGCAGAAATAATAATAGGCACAAAAGCATGTCGAGTAATCCACTTAGTTAAGTTGATTAAAATGTCACTTTTCAGTTTCTTGACACTTGATTTTATAAAATTTGTCCAATGATTTTGATGTTAAAAACTCCTTTTTTGCATAAAAGTTTAATTCGAATATCCTTAAAATCTACCTCACAAGAGAGTAAGATACTTATTCTAACTGTAGACTAAAAATCAGATATTATATCTTAAATAAAATGCTTAGATATGTGCACTAAAATGTTACGTTGTGGCTAGGACAATTGAAAAAAAATACTCACATTAATTTCGTTATCATCTTTGTAACCGTTTTAAGTTCTGGTTGATTCGTGTACCGAACTGAATGCTGAATCATATACCCAGTCTTTCACATCGCATGCTGATTATGGAGTTTCCGATTATAACAAGTAAGTGATTTAGGATATTAAATTTGCAGATATTGTTTATCAAATATAATTTGCGTAATTAAATTCTGAGTATTAAATGTAGAACCCTTGATTCCACAATAGCTGCTACAGATAAGATTAGCTGTACATATTCGTTTATTTGAGTTGCTAACGTTTTCTATTGGGTTCTAGGGCAACCCACCCCCCTCCGGCGATAGGCCCTCCCTGGCAAAAATCCCCTTCATTTTTGCAGACTAGGCAAAAGCCCACCCTCTCCCCAAGGCGTAAAGCCCCATCCCCGGCGGAAATGGTGGTAGCCTTTCCGCCCCGGTGGAGGGGGGGGCTTTTGCTGGCTATTGACCGTTTACCTTTCTTTTGTCTTCGTTGTAGCAATATGGACGAATGCTGGATTATTACGGCTCCATCTGGTTACCAAGTCGAGGCGTGGCCCGTAAGCTTTGACGTCGAAGGGTGCTGGGATTCACTTACTGCGCGCTGTGGAGACTCAAATTGTAAGTTATATATTTAGAGTATTTCATCCCCGTTTTGCCGTTATATGTCTAATGTTAAAAAAAACATAGGCTCCTCTTTAGTTCTGATATGTTTTTTTTTAAATGAATAAATTTATCAATTTATTCCCAAAGATCCTGGGATTCACTCACTGTTCGATGTGGAGACGTATTTTAATACGTCATATACATCCCGGCAAGATACGTCTTCAAAATGTCCAAAGCCCGTCTTTTACGTGCATTTACAAGGAAAGGACGTTTCGAAGAAGTGTCATGCCGAGAGGAATATTCCAGGCGCTGATTTAGACAAAAATGCCTGGTGACCCTCTTTCGCCCCTTGTTTATTACACTTAAACATATGTACATTTTTCTGTATCCACCATAGTAAACATTGAAAATTGAACAAAAATATTTCTGCACATTGTCATTTTTGCAAACCAATTTGAGTCGAGAGAGAAATAAATGATATCCATTCTGCAAAATATTTATATACTGAGCGTCAATGAAAGTACCACCTTATCACTTTTATATTTTCTTAAAATTGTGCGAATAAAAGAAAACCAATGGAGTATATTTATCTTCCTTGGTATCTTCATTGTATCCATAACGAAACAAATAGAGTGTATCCTTAACGATATCCGAGTCTACGAGCATAATCAAAACACCATCGAAAATCGAAATGCACTGTCTCTAATACCGTGTGTGACCACCTCTTGCTCTTGATCTTCGGCGCATACTCATGATTAACGTCTGTATGCTCCTTTGCGGTATCCGATCCCACTCTTCCCTGAGTGAGTTATTCAGTTCCTGCCTTGTGCTGGTTGGGTTTTCCCTTTCGCAAACTCGGCGCCCAAGCTGGTCTATAGGTGCTCTATTGGATTGAGATCTGGCGAGAAGGCAGGTCATGGCAACACTGATACACCTTCAGCATTGAGGTAGTCCGAAGTGATATTGGCGGAGTGCGGTCGAGCGTTATCATGTTGAAAAATCCAAAGATTCGGATGTTGCTCGATAAACGGAACAGCGTGCTCCTCGAGGACATCCGAAATATAGCGCCGAGCCGTCACATTTCCTTCAAGCACAACGAGAGGCGTTCTGGGGTGAAATGATATGCCGGCCCATACCATAACACTGGGGAATTCACTGGGCCCTGTCATTAAAAAATCGGGAGTCGTCTGAGAATAAATCTGTATTCCACCGCCTCTGAGTCCAGTTCACGCGCTGTTGGGTTCATAATAGTCTCCTGCGTCGACGTATCGATGTAAGGATACTCCCACGAACCGGATTTCGACACCTGTATTTCCCGTTTGAAACAGATAGGAGTACAACGAGAGATGGATTTGAAATCAATTACAAAATGGTTTTATATTATGTTTATTTCTTATTTTATTTCCGTTTTATAAAGCGGACAACCTGATTGCAGAGTTTTGTAATGGTGCTTTTACAACAAATATATTCAGCAGCAGTGGACGTGAAATGTACTTCCGGTTTGAAACATATGGGAGTTCAACGTGGGATGGATTTTCTTAAAACATTAACATTGAGCCATTCATTTTCAAAAATTAAATGATGAAATGTATAACATACTAGCGCAAATTATGCACCATTTTTCTATTTCCGACTCTATTTGCATTTCATGAAGCGGATAACCTGATCGCTACGGTGCATTTACAACGAGTAGACTCTATATACAACAGTGGTCGTTAAATGCATTTCTATTTCTTCATGTCGTCTGCATAGTTTCTTCGAAATATCGGCAAAATGATCTCAGTTATATTTATTTCATTCTATTTCCATTTTATGAAGCGGGCAACCTGATCACTGAGTTTTGCAACGGTGCTTTTACAACGAATATCAAGCGGGATCAAAAATATTTCTATCCAATTTCACAGCATCCATCAGAAATTATTCTGGCTGATGAACGCATCTTAATGACATATATCACATTTCTATTTTATGAAGCGGACAACCTGATCGCCGAGTTTTGCAACGGTGCCTTTACAGCAAATATCTTCAGCAGTGGACGTAAAATAAATTTCCGGTTTTCTATTATGTTTATTTTTTTTTTAAATTTAGTTTCCACTCAATGAAGTGGACAACCTGATCGCCGAGTTTTGCGACGGCGCATTTACAACGAATATTTACATCGACGTTTATGCAGTCCGTTAAGAAAAAAAGTCCTGAAAACGAATATATGAATATAAATTGGCCAACGTTCTCACGAAGCATGGTAGTTTGACTTATATCCCTATTCTTGTGCGAATTCTTGTGCTGATCATGTAACAAACTTTTTTTGTATTCGACGTGTCACCCGGAATAAAGGTTTGTTTATCTTACCATTTATATGTTATTTTCGTTCATACAGCGGATACCCTGATCGCAGAGTTTAGCAACGGTGCATTCACAACGAATATCTTCAGCAGTGGACGTTTTCTATTATGTCCCATGGCTCTATTGTTCTCTCGATGGAAATATAACAAATAACTAACTGCCCCACTTAATCACTTCGTATGCCACATAGTTTTCAGTGGGAATATTTGGCCTAAAAGTATATACCCCACTGTTGAAATCAATGCATTGAATTTAAAGGCATCTCGAGAACAATAGAGCCTTGGGATATATTCGATACCTAACACTTTAACGCGGACATGACAAAAATCTCTCGCGATTTTTGTCATGTCCACTCGAAAGTGTTAGGTATCCTATATATGTTTAATTTCGTTATACTTCCATTTTATGTAGCCGACAACCTGATTGCCGAGTTTTGCAATACTGTATTTACATCGAATATCTTCAGCAGTGGACGTGAAATGTACTTTCGGTTTGAAACAGACGGGAGAACGACACGAGATGGATTCGAAATCAGCTACCGATATACCAGTAAGTTCATTTGAAGGTTGGCTCATCGGAATTCTGACATAGACCGCAACATCGTTATGAAAAATAGTAAATTATTTTGCCGAGGGTTTATTATGTTTTATTACAATTTCTTAGCCTGCTTCAGAAAATCCACTGGCCGATGTACGCACGTTACTCTTTTCCCGTACGTTTTTTCTAATAGATAGGCAGCGGTGACTTGAAACAATGTTTTAAATGAGTAATGACACAGTTTAAAACGAGCAGTAGCGTTTATGTCATGACAAACTTGTAATCAGCTATCACAGAGGATAATTGACTTTTCAAATCATCTCTATTTGGTTGAGATCTGCCACGCATATCTTTCCTCAGGACGTTTATGTTAGGTAAAATGCGATGAAATTTTCAAATTGGTCGTTATGAGGACGTTTCATGCAAGAGTTATCTAGATAACACTTTGATTTTTATTGTATTGCTTTAGGAACGGTGTTATCGCCAGGCTGCTATATAATTTGTCTTTTAATCAAATATTTAAGTACATTATCAAAATGCACATATATCATGTGTAAATATGAAACTGTTTTATTCATGCTTTATTCAATGTTGTTAAGGTTCTGATGATTGTCACTGCATGTGAAAGACGTGGGTGCTGGTCAACTCGCCAAAAAACCAACTCGCCAAAATAGCTTTGGTCAACTCGCCAAATTATTTTGGTCAAGTCGCCAAATTTCTCCGGTCAACTCGCCAAAAAGCGTTGGTCAACTCGCCAAAAATTTTTTTTTGAAACTAATAAACTATAATTGTTATTAACAGTTTCACTTTATTCAGCAGTTTTAATACAATTGATAGATATTTTATTTTACTCCAAATCGGATCAAAGGCTTTATTTTGCCAATCAGGCATGACTGTAAAGATAGGATTATGTCGTTAATGAATATGGTGGGGGACGAGCACTCTGCATGAGTAAATCCTGAGCAAATGTTTTCGTTTTCCCTTGGAATGCTTTTATCAACGATTATTGTCGCATAATGGATTAGTTTTTAAATATTTCAACACAGCAACAGCTTTAACCAATTATAGTGGTTGATTTAAGTGAATAATAATCTCAACATTTATAAATATTCACAAATTATCATTCATTCTATATAAGCTTTTAAGAAAAATATAGTTAACTGTAGAAACGCATTTAAGATTATTGTTTTAGTACAATTGAAGTTTGACTTCACTCGGATGCCTCTACAAAAACATTATTTATCTTTTTTTTCAACAACCCAGTATTATATTTAGCAAATAACTAACAGAAAGATTAATGACAAAATTTGGCGAGTTGACCAATGAAATTTGGCGAGTTGACCAACGCTTTTTGGCGACTTGACCAAAATTTGGCGAGTTGTTTTTTTGGCGACTTGGAATTTGGCGAGTTGGTTTTTTTGGCGAGTTGGTTTTTTGGCGAGTTGACTATAACCCAAAGACGTGGCTAAAATAAGCACTGTAGAAAAAAATACTGTTGGTAGGTCTCACAATCTCACCATATACTCACATGCGACGCATGTTATCTAACGTAAGGCTCATATGACATTTCTAATCTCTCAGGAGCCAAAAAAATGGCCACGTTTTGACCTTACGGTATATAACAGATTGAGTCTTACGTGAGATCACTGTGTGGAATGGGGAGTGGCGTATGATGCTGCTTCATGATTTATTATGTAAGAAAATAAATAAAATATTTTGATTGTATTATATATCGGAGTTTTATTTCAGGTTCTGCTTCTGATGATTGCCAATCGTCTTCATCCTCCTCCAATAACAATAACAATGGCAGCAATGGAAGAGGTAGTCTATGTGCAAAGTTTTGATATTAGAAATTTACGGTAGTTTGTCGACATGATAAGTATATCATTTGATTGTTTATATGATCAACCGCGTATATCTAAAGTTATATGTTTTATAGAATTCTAGGTGATCGTTTATCGTTCATTTAACGTTTCAAAAGAGCATTGTCATGATCTAACTTGAGATTTCTTTGTATTTTGGTTATGTATTTGTTTATATTTTGTTTAATGCTTTTGTTTGCTTTTCTGACAATTATGTACTTCCGATAGTCTGACTGATTATGGAATCTATAACATGTGTTTGTTTATAGTTATCATTTGTTTTGCTTGCTAAATTGAGTGAGTGATAATATTCATTCGTTTATATTTTGTTTATGTTTTATATTGTTTCTGTTTCTGCACAGTTCAATTACGTTTTTCCGGTCTTTGATATGTTTCGCTGATCTCGGGGTTCTAGGCCATCGTTAGGATTGTCTTGCCTTTGCTAATCAATCCTTTGATTGTGCATTTGTTGATGTTTTTTTATGCTTTTGTTTTTGTTTTTCTGCGCAGGCCAATTAAGTATATCCGGTATTTGGTATGTCTGACAGTTCTTGGGGTTCGTGGCTTTCTTTTCATTCCAAGACACCGTTTGTTCAGATTTTAATGTTTGTCATTGTTTTTTTTTCTGCGCAGGCCAATTAAGTACATCCATCCGGTAATTGGTACGCCTGATTGATCCTTGGGAATTATGCAAATTCAGCAAAGTTTCAATTAATTTGCTATATAATTTGTTGATTATGTATTTGCTTATGTTTGGTTCAATGGTCGAGGCCATCGTCATATTCTTCTTATTTTGATTGTGCATTCGTTTATGTTTTCTAATGCTTTTGTTTGTTTTTTTCTGCGCAGGCCAATTAGGTAATTCCGGTATTTGGTACATCTGGTTGATCGTGGGTTTCGTTGCATTCGTCCTGTTGTTCATGATAGTCTTTGTCAATATAATTATTGTATGTTCGTTTTCTGTATTTGTTTATGTTTTTCTGCGCAGGCCAATTAGGTAATTCCGGTATTTGGTACATCTGGTTGATCGTGGGTTTCGTTGCAATCGTCATATTGTTTATATAAGTCACTGTCAATATAATTAATGTATGTTTAGTTTTAAGTACATGTTTTTGTTTTTTTTTTCTGCGCAGGCCAATTAGGTAATTCTGGTATTTGGTACATCTGGTTGATCGTGGGTTTCGTTGCATTCGTCCTTCTGTTCATGATAGTCATTGGCAGTGCAATCAAGAACGGAGGGTTGCGACGTCGAAGAGGGGTGAGTTCTTTTAATAACAGAACTTTGTTTATTACAAATCGTTTCATAATGGTTAGTGTTGTAAATTAACATCGTTTTATAATGGTAAGAGGTTAATCCTAGGTTCTATGAATGCCATGCGCAATTATTAATGTTTTATTGTTCATGTTATACAGTGTATCTGTCTTTATCAAATGAACGCTTTAACATGTAGGATCATTTCACTTTTGATGTTAACCAACAGGAACGATTCGTGCTTTTCTTAATTTCATACATCAATTAGATACAAGCACATAATCATGTCCTCGGGAACCTTTACTAAATTGGCTATTGACATTTTTCTATTTTCCGCAGATTGGCATCTTTCCACCACCCGTCACCCATGCACCACCACAAACAGTCAACCATACAACCATCTACACCACGCAACCATCTCAACCAGCCCAACCACCCCAAAATCAACCAGCTCCACCACAACATATGCAACCACCACCTTATCAGCAACCAGGCGTTTACCCGCCTCAACAGCAAATGTACCCGACCCAAGACCCGGCTTACCCACCAGGCGTTTATCCACCACCGCCTCCTAATCCATATCAATAAAGACGAATTTATCGCAAAATAGCATATACAATGATTTTATAAGAATTATATTTGTTTGATAAACCTACCATCACAAATGGCCTAACGGTCGCTTTGATTAATATAAATGAAGGATAAAGTAAAACGTTTTAAAGCAAAATTACAACTTTAACATGATTCACCAACCGACTGTCACCAGAAAGCAGCACTATCATCTCAGCATATAGCCCAACCACCGACCTATCAGCAGTCAGCAATGTACCCGCATCCACAGCAAATGTACCCACAACAAGACCCGGCTTACCCACCTGGGGTATATCCACCACCGCCTCCGAATCCATATCAATAAAAAATAATCTTAAACGTCTTTTCGGCAAATTATCTTTTACATTTTAGCTATATCAGCAAATGTTATGCACTATATATCTCACACCTTCTTCAATGGTATACAATGATACTGCATACCTCGTATTTAAGCATCTAAATTATGTATTGTATTCGAGCGCATAGATTGATAACGATTTATTTGTAAACGCTTTACCCTCTGGGACATTTATGTACCTTAGTGCTTGTTAATACATTCAGTTTATATAATATAATAAAATATATAACTCATATTGAATGCAACAAAACTACCACCTCAAATTATTGCACCATCACCACCCTACCAACAACCTGCGGTCTACCCGCATCCACAGCAAATGTACCCGCCACACATATCAATAAAATAATATTTATAAAAATCGTGTAAATTATAAACAAATAATGGCAAAGAATCCTATATCATGATACTATAAACAATGTTCTTATGCGATGTATCGACCATTACGAATGGCATAAAGGCTGCTCCCAAATGAATGTATCTAAGTTGAAAACCCGGACACACCAACCTACCGCCATAAAACACGACACCATTTCAGCATATGCAACCACCACCCTACCAGCAAGCAGTCGTTTACCCACCTACCTCCACAAATGACATAACATAAGCCTCTAAATGAATTTGTATAAGTAAGAAACCCCACTTCACCAACCAACCGTCACAAACCTCCACTACCTCAGCATATGTAACCGCTATCCTACCAACAACCAACCGTTTACCGCGAATGTACCCGCCACAAACCCGGCTTACCCGCCAGGCGTTTATCCACCTCCTCCTAATCCATAGCAATAAAAGAACATTTATGAACGTTTTGTTGATTCTAAACATTTTGGCAACGAATCCTATATCATGATTCTATAAACAATGTTTTTATGCGATGTATTTACAATTACAAATGACATAACAACTGTTTCCAAAAAAATGTATATAAGTAAAAGATCCGGCTTTTCCAACATCTATTGGACAAAATATCACAAATGGCATAACAAACACCTCAAAATAAGGTTATACGAATACAAGACCTGGCTTCCCAAAACAATTGTCACAAACCTTCACAACATCAACATAGGCTGCCATCATCACCACGATACCAGCAACAAACGATATGTACCCACAACATTAAGCAAATGACCCGGCTTACCCACCGGGAGTCTATCCACCACCTCCTCCTAATCCATATCAATAAAAATAATTATGTAGATATTGTAAATTATACACATCTTTGCAAAGAATCATTGATCATGATTTCATAAGCGATGTTTTTATGCATTAAACCGACATTTACAAATGGCATCGCAACTGTTTAAAAAAGGTATATAGGTAAAAGACCCGGCTTTTCCAACATCTATTGGACAAAATATCACAAATGGCACAACAAACACCTCAAAATGAAATCATACGGATACAAGACCCGGCTTCCCAAACAATCGTCACAAACCTTCACCACATCAACATAGGCTGCCATCATCACCACGCTACCAGCAACAAACTGGGTACTTAACCGCCAAACGATATGTACCCACCACAACAAGCAAACGACCCAGCTTACCCACCGGAGTGTATGAATAAACCACCGGCTCCTAATCCACATCAATATAGAATAATTTTAAACCATCGTTTGGGCAAATATCCTATATCAAGATTTTAATGCATCTCGCGTCACAAGTAACTGCAGTCCTAAAATGGGTTATGATACAATCCGACGTATGTAAGATCGATCTTATAGCGGATATATGTACATTTAATAATAGTGCATAGACAAGTTGTAAAAATGTTAATTTTACTGAAATCATTACTCATCAAAGTTGCCTAATGTTTAAAAGATGCTCAGGCGTAGCTAAGTTTGATCATGTAGCGGAAATATTTATATTTTGAAAACGTGTTTTAAAAAAGATAATTTACACAAAAATGTTGTTGCTAGAATAATTATTCCTTTGGAAACACCACAGGTGCTTTAAAATGAAATATGTTTGTAATATGTACATAATAAGCGTTATTGTACTAGCGTACTAATTACATTATTGCATTTAAAACACGAACATATAATTGTCTTGAGCAAAGTTTCATAAAAAAATCGAATGCAACAAACTGATTTATTGGTTTAACATATATTTTTTAAAATTTTACTTGTGTTTTTGTTCATGTTGAATTAAATTCATTATTTATTGTTGTCTTTATTGTTTGTCTCGCAATCTAAATGTATTTTATGGAAAACAGTTTGATAAGAATCGGTAATAAAACTATTTTCCTCAAAGATTGGTATGAAAAGGGGGTTGTGTACATACATGACCTTTTAAACGATACGGGTGCATGGTTATCATTTGACCAATTTCGAATAAAGTATAATATCAGGACCAACTTTTTAAGGTACTTTGGAATTATAAATTCAGTTAAAAATGCAGTAGATAAAAACCCTGATCTTCAAAACTTAATACGGAAAGACAAACCAAATATCAACTTCTTATCAGACATCTTTTTTCTTAAGGATGGAAAAGCTCTGAATATAAGCAAATCAAAAAGTAAAGATTTTTATAACTGTTTTGTCGCGCTCAAATTTCAACCTCCTACCTGTATTAATCGATGGCTGAAACAGTTTGGAGTGTCAAATGATAACATATTAAAAAGCATGAACCTCTCTAAACAATCAACCAGAGATCCGCGGCTATTGGCCTTCCAATTCATAATTGTTCATAATATTGTTAAATGCGATTCAAATCTAAAATAAAATGGGGAATCCGTGCATCAAACCTGTGTATTTATTGTTAAAAGAGCAGAAGAAGATACATTAGTTCATGCCTTGGTTGAATGCCCGACAACAAAAATGTGGTTAAAAAATGTTTATTCTGCGCTAAACTGCAGGACGTTTCAAGGATTAAGTAGGGACGAGTTTTTATTTGGAACGAATGATAAGGCAATAAATATGTTGTGCGTTATTGTTAAGATGTATTTATGTGAAATGAGAGGTCAAGAAAAACATTTCTTTATTGAAAAAATATTAAAATGAATATTTATATCTATTATAGCCGAGAAAAACTCACTAACTGAAAAATACTTTTCTGTAAAATGGAATAATCATAAGACACTTGTGAAATCTAGTTGCAAATATCTATCAATTAATGAGCAATAGTAGTACTATTAAGATTTTCTATGCAAATCCAGTCGTTGTCATTTTGTTTAAGTTACACTAAGTGTCATGTTATTGTCTTGTAATGTATATGTATATGTCTGTATGAATGTATATGTACTTTATATATAAAAATACTAAAAATACAATAAAAACAAAAAAAAGTCGTTTTTATTTGTCTTTGACAAGCAGGTTAATGTTTTCCTATTGAATGTGTGTACAACAAATTAATTTAGACATTGACCAATTACCGAGTAATGACACGTAATGCCATTGAATCAATGCATCGATGCAACACATAAATGCATATCTGTGCAGAGAAAACATTGGTTGAGAAATGTTTGATAATATGAATAATCAACAGTCAATGGCCCAATATTTCAGCCATTTTGGACTACACGACGATTGATGAAACATATGTTAAATAAAACAATGCTTCAAAAACACAATCACCATACTTTTGTACATCAATTTAATAGTTTTTTTGCAATCAAAATTCTATGATATATGGCTAACCTATCCCCTGGTAAATAAAAAAAAACAAATCGCACATTTCGATTACAAAATGTTTTATTGCGACTTTGAAATTGACATGGAACAATCTTTTTGCTCCATAAAATTTACCACACGGAAAAATCAAACCAAAGCAATTTTATGGAATTGGGTCTAATCAAACAACGCAATTTGATGCAATCGTGTCCTTGATTTTGCAACTATTATTACACTCAATCATTTTTATTTGTCTTTGACAAGCAGGTTAATTATTTCCTATTGAATGTGTGTATAGCAAATTAATTTAGACATTGACCAATTACCGAGTAATGATACGTAATGCCATTGAATCAATGCCTTGATACAACACATAAAATGCATTTCTGTGCAGGGAAAATATGTGTTGAGAAATGTTTGATAATGTGAATGATTAAGAATCAATTACGCAGTATTTTAGCCATTTTAGACTAGACGACGGTTGATGAAACATATGTTGATTAAAACAATGCTTCAAAAACACATTCACCCAACTTTTGTACATAAATTTAATAGGTTTGTGCAATCAAAATTCTATGGTATTTGGCTAACCTATGTCCTGGTAAAAAATAACAAATTCCTAATCGCAAATCTCGATTACAAAGTGCTTTATTGCGACTTTAAAATTGACATGGAACAATATTTTGCTCCATGCAATTTACCACACGGAAAAATCAAACCAAAGCAATTTTATGGAATTTGGTCGAGCAACGCAATTTGACGCAAACGTGTCCTGGATTATGCAACGCATTAGCGACGATTTTCATTTCATTTTCCAACATAGCTATAAATGGAATGTTATCAAATTATATCAATGCATCGAATTAACACATAAATACCATTTTATGACAGATACAATAACAACATAAAAGAAGGAATCATTAAGAGACACCTAAATGACAATGCGAACCCGATGACAATGTCAACTAGACGAAACATCTCTTACGTTGTTTAATGAACATAGCTGAATTGTCGTTATTGATAATACACACCTAAACCATGAACTATTTTTAGCCTCATATGAACCCTGATTGACCTCATTTATAGCTCAATTCTTATGGAAATATATAAAATTCAAGTTTGATTATTCAGTTTATTTGTGGAATGTAAGACAAATGAAATCAATTAATTGTTATATTAACGGACATCCGGACATAACAGCTCAATTTATTCGCGTAATGGGATATCTTCCTTCCATCGATATGTCTATTGTTCCGCACCGGGGTCGCAAATATGACTATGCCAAATATAATTGTAGAAATGAGTTTTATTGATCACTTTTATGAAAGGATAGGTTTTAATGACAGATTCGTGTCATTTAGTGTTACAGTTCAAAACTTAAATAGTTTTAACAGATAAATAATAGATAAATAGACAAAACAGTATGGCTAGTAAATTGTGTATAAACCTTGCTTTTACATTTTTGTATAAGACCTTTCAGTAAGATCAGACAATTACTTAGTGTTTATTGTGTGTGACCTAAAAATAATGAAAATCACGGTTTTTTGAATGGTTAAATTGTGAGGTCAAAAATAATTGAATGATTCTTAAAAACATCGAATAAAGAAAAATAACAAATCGAGTATATTAAAATGATGGCATTATTCAAATTTGGATTATAAAGAAATAAAACCCAGGATGAAATCAATGAAACACAAAATCAGCATTTCCTTGATTTTAATTTTAATATTTGTATCATTAATGCATGGATGTTTTGAAAAACAGTTTACGAGGATAAATGAATTACACTCAGAGGAACTTTCACAAGCAGAAGGTTTCTTTCAGACGCAACAATGCGCGATCAATTCAACAATAACAAAGTAAGACCTCACTACATATAAACAAATGAATGTATATTGCTACAAAAATCTTTTTTTTTACAAAAGCACATAAATTGACGAATTCGATGATTAATATTTTCTATATTTCATTTTGATATCATCTCAATTACATGGCTTTATATTTACATATCTTAAATGGTGATTTAACAAAGACCGTAATTTAATGGTAAATCACTCGCCCGATTATCTCAATGTCATGAAGATTTAGGAGTGTACCATTACAACAACTTCAGGACCTACACTAGTTTAAAGTCATTTAAAATCATTATGTAAACCATGTTTTATTTCAGCCTAAAACATTGCCTGGAATATTGCAACACACTAACTACATGCGTTGCTTTTGCTACGAACAATAACGATTGTTATATTTGTGACAATTCAACATCCTCCGAAAGCGGACACCTGATTCCGATAGAATTCCAAGATCGCTTTCTTATCTGGTATGAACATCTCCTGGAAATACAAGGTAAGGTCTCCTACCAGTCTAAATCCCCCATCAGAAAACGAAGTTGCATTATTAGTTTTTATTTCAAGTTGATATCAACGTATATTATATTATTGATAAATATATGATTTCATTTATAGTCGCTCATTTTGGGTCATCGCCCGGTGTAAAGAGACACACAATGCCAAAAACATGATAAATAATCAGTCATTAAACCACCATATTTTATTATATATTACAGAAAACGAAAACAAATAAAATATAGAAAATGTATAGACATGATTTTTATTCAGATTTGCCCAACCCGCCCAG
>LQRL01125147.1:15534-44888 GCA_001703475.1 Hydroides elegans
ACATAATATGATCACTATTCTGTTATTCAAACCGCCACATTTTTTATATATAACAGAAAACAAAAACAGATAAAACATAAAACTAAACAATACACAAAATATGTTATTCACAGTTGCCCCATGTGCCTCATCACCTTGTTTGAACCAAGGCACATGTACTGACTTAGAAGAAAGTCCAGGTGGTCAACTTATTTACATGTGCACCTGTGGCACTGGTTATTCAGGCCGGCATTGTGAAGGTAGGTTGTGTGACATGGGAAATCAGTTTGAACATGGTGGTACTTGATCAATGACATGACGACGCAACTATATATTTGTATTTGTAGTTATATCATTTTTCATAGATATGCTGCATTTTGGCGGTATTCAGAATGTTCAATTAACTATCTCTTTTTTTAATTAGAAATTTAACAACGTGTGATTATCGTAAATACAAACAAAACATAACAAAAAAACCCTATGTCACTCAAAATGCAGGGAGACGTTGTTTGAGTATGACATATAAACCGAAAGAAACATTAAAACATGTCCTATTATTCTTGTTTTAATATATAGTGTTTCTATCTTGAATAGCACAACAGTCCCCGTGTCAGTCTTGGCCTTGTCAACATGACGGGACATGCGTTGAAGACCCGACGACGAATTCGTACTATTGTCTTTGTACAGACAACTATGATGGGGATCAATGTGAAATCTTTATACGTATGTATTTAATCATTTGATTAATATAAACTTATCTAAGCACCAGAATATAAAATCTTTCCTAAACACCAGCTCCATTATATTTAGCTTTATATTTGATAAGTGGTATTACAGTTATTGAGGCATTAGCTTTATATTACGCTTACAATAAGAATAGCATTGTGTCTTTGTTCGGTAAAAGCGATCACTTTTCAACTCGACACGATGTTGCATGGATCCTTAAACTCGTCACTTTTTTAAAATATTGCAATACTGTATTTTTATCGATGCATATTTTGTAAATTCTAACAGTTAAGAAAATCGAGAAAAATATGTGTGGTCAAACTGACAATCTATTGCCTATGAAAATTGCTTGATGTAGAAAAGTACGAAAAATACATTTTATACATTATGTAAGCACTGACGCATTAGGCTAACAACAAAATGTAACGTTTATTTACATATGATTACATATGTCAGCCCCGTGTGATTCGTTCCCCTGTTTAAACAATGGTGTTTGTGTCGAACTGGAAATGGTAACATTCTTTTTTGCCTGCGATTGTCCTACTGGTTACGATGGCGAACAGTGTGAAGGTATTACATTTGAGTTAATGTTCATGATACACAATCCTGTATTGTCTTTATTATACAAAATACATAGTGTTTTTAATGTGTTATTTCATTAGTATACCAACACCATATCAACATGTTAAAGACAAATTGAACCACTTTGCACGTGCTCATTTCGCTCTTTGGTATATGTAAAGCATGTGAGAGGTATGTGTAAAAAAACTGTTTCACATCATGATAGTAAAAGAGGTATATAACAAAGACGAGAGATCCAGTAAACGTAATTATATATCAAAGCGTCTTGCGGAATTCGTTATATAAACAAGCTATTTATGTTAATTTGCTGATAAATTGTAACGATATGTTACAGACGAGGTATCCCCATGTCAAAATCACGAAACATATCTTGATTATCCTATATTGTTTGTCTACTATGTGCAATTTAAAATTGAAATGCTGTAAAATGGTCGCATGACTTTATTTGTAGCTAAACTGTATTTTTTTAACAGACATCATTTCCCCTAGCCCCCTTGTCTCTCTAGACCTTGTCTAATTCATGTACACGACTTGAGGAATAATGAAAAAAGGCGGAGAAATATTCATTTGATTTTATATCAACATATTTAAGTTATATATACTTAACGTAAATTCTTTACATATGTTCTATACCCATGTTTCTCTGGACCATGTTAGAATCATGGAACATGTTTTGACGAATAACGAAAAAATGGGGGAACTATTAATTAGATTTTATAACAACATATTAAAGTTATATGTACTAAATGTAAATTATTTACAGATGTTCTCTCTCCATGCACCTCTGGACCCTGTCAGAATCATGGAACATGTCTCGAAGATCCGGCAACGCTAACATACACGTGTTTATGTACGGATGGACATGGCGGAACTAATTGCGATTTCATAATACGTATGTAAAATTGCATACGTATGTCAAATTATCCTTGATTGTCCCGGGAAACTGTCCTGTTTTTGTTACGTTTATTAGACTTTGTTTTGAAAACAATGCGAATTTGCCTATGATTATTGATCTAAGACAATCACAGCTCATGTTGCTTAAATAACATTGTTATTTTGTTGTTGTTATTGTTATTTGTTAAAGCCTCACCATGTACAAGCCCCATTAATCCCGAACCAAACACGTGTTATTGGAGAACAATTTCTCAGTCCTGGCAAGGAACACAAGACTTTTGCGGTAATATAGAATTTATGAACATGCATGATTTATTTTTGTTAAGTTATCATTATTAATTATCAGCTTCAGCCTGTACAAGCCCCATCAATCCCGAAACAAACACATGTTACTGGAGAACCGGCTCACAATCATGGCAAGGAACGCAAAATTTCTGCGAAGCTGATGGTGGTTTTCTGGCCAATATCAGAACTGAAACAACCAATGACTTCTTGATAGACAATGGTCTCTTTCCGTAAGTGAAAGTTTAAATTCCTGGACCGACTATTTTATGTTGAATAATTTATGAAAGTCAGCATTCTTTTTTTAAATGAAACAAGGTAAATATTCCTTTCAAAGAGAGGAAAGTTTGGCATACGAAGCATGGGGTCAACACAAGCTCAATTGAACATCTTCAACCGCCTCCACCGTGGATCGTACTTTTAGTCCTCTATCGTTGAATCGTGTTAATTCTTTATATGTTGGTTTTATTGCATGTTACACTTATGTACCCGGATTTTGTGAATACTGTATAATATATAACTTATAATCATATTCATTTGTTGTCATCGGTATGCTCTTTTCAAAACATAGTGACACTCAAAGCCCAAACATTTGGATTGGCTACAACAAAAACCTTAAACCTTAATTTGCACTTTGTTACTTTTTAAACTTTGATTTTATAAGTTTTCACGCATATTTCATTTAATGTTTAGTGACACTCTATACACATACACTTGGATCGGCTTGGCTTTATCGAACTTGTTTTCCACTTTCTTGTTCTTTATTTTGATAAAATTTACACATATAATTCATTTTAGTGACACTCTATACACATACACTTGGATTGGTTTGAGATGGCTTAATATGCAAAATGTCTGGGTGGATGGTACTGAACTCGATGTGGCCACCTGGGAAAACTGGCAAGGAGTCACTCAGACAGGTAAAATAAGATAAGATAAGATATATTTTATTGATTGCAATCTACATAACAACAATGTGATTGAATTTAATACATATAAAACCATTTAATATATGTGATAAACGTTATTTGCGAATACATTAAATTAATATCTTCAACATTATCAATACTGCTAATGACTAGAATGTAATGATGATTATATATTACATTTATTGGAAGCTAAAAGGCTGTAAGGAGCCAATGATGATTTTAAAACGACTTGTTTTTAATCACTTTTTGGACGAAATGTCTATGAAATGCCACATTCAAACATAACGTTGGAAGTAAGCCCTGCCTTGGGCCTAAAAACATCCGGGATGTCTATAAACATTCGGAGATAGCGTTGAGAGGAAGCCCTTCGTTTGGATCATAGGAAACATTTACGGATGGTTTTATACGTCGCAACGACTTATGAACGTCATTCTTAGGTCAAATGGTTTGCGCTGTCGGTGCAATGTCCTTGCGGTGTCCAGGACGCAATAAAATGTGCGAAAATAATTAATATGGGCCAAAAATAGGCCATTCTCTTAACGGCTGTTGACGTTTTGCTAAGATACCTTATAAGATAGTGTCCCCTAAAACTGAGTCCATTTTAACCGGACCTTTTTTGTTTGTTACTGCTTTAAACTAGATGCGGTTCATTAAACTATGTGCTACAAATAAAAACAATGTGCATTAAAATGTAATGATGATTATATATTACATTTATTGGAAGCTAAAAGGATGTAAGGAGCCAATGATGATTTTAAAACGACTTGTTTTTAATCACTTTTTGGACGAAATGTCTATGAAATGCCACATTCAAACATAACGTTGGAAGTAAGCCCTGCCTTGGGCCTAAAAACATCCGGAATGTCTATAAACATTCGGAGATAGCGTTGAGAGGAAGCCCTTCGTTTGGATCATAGGAAACATTTACGGATGGTTTTATACGTCTCAACGACTTATGAACGTCATTCTTACGTCAAATGGTTTGCGCTGTCGGTGCAATGTCCTTGCGGTGTCCGAAAATAATTAATATGGGCCAAAAATAGGCCATTCTCTTAACGGCTGTGGACGTTTTGCTAAAATACCTTATAAGATAGTGTCCCCTAAAACTGAGTCCATTTTAACCGGACCTTTTTTGTTTGGTACTGCTTTAAACTAGATGCGGTTCATTAAACTATGTGCTACAAATAAAAACAATGTGCATTAAAATGTGCTCCAACATCGCATACACTACATCGGTCCGACCTAATATCTATCTGGTCCAAGCCGACAATGTTCATATATTCTAGTTAATATTTGTTTAATAGAAGATGATTGATTAATCAACCGTAACATTCGATTCATACATTTCCAAAAACGACTTGTTTGCAGGTGATTGTGTTAGTGCCAGGGATGATACTTCTGAGTGGTTACCAGTGACGTGTACGGGATGGAATCCAGGCCTTTGTGAAACTGGTAAGTCTTATTATTGCATAATTATAATCATTTTAATATCATAATTATAGTATAATGATAGCATATTGTATGTTACAGTGCATGTACATTTATGCACTTTGTCATATTTGACGAGTTGACGTTTGAAATATTCAATGCATTTTCCTGTTTTCCTTTTTTCATATTTTATTTTCTTATTTAGCATTAAAGATGCGTTTATGAATGCAAAATATTACTAACTATTAAAGTCGATATGTATTTTGCATTGAAACTTTCAATTCAATAGCGACTAAAATCTTTTGCTCTTTCCCCTTTCGAGGAATTTGTAATAGTGTGTCAACACTTTTTTCGATGCATTCAGCTTCGCATTGTCATCTTATGTATTTTAAGATTTCAGATTGATATTATACTTTAAGATGAATTATTCAGAAAGAATAATCAAATGTCTTTGCATACAATTTAAGTATTTTATATTGCATAAGTAATCCTCAAGGATGCCAACAGTATCCACATAAATTTTGCTAAATATAGTTAAGATATCAAATCATAACAAAGTATATGCTGACCTCTTTTTTCTGCCGATTTCAATTACAGAACATACAGCAGCAGTAACAACACCGAGACCCTGAGAACAAATAGTATGACAGCATGCATATACATTGCAATTCATAAATTGAAAAGCTATAAGATAAATGGGATGTTAAACATGTGATATTTGTTTGCATCAATATGTTGTCGTCATATTACAAATATTTCACTTTATGAAATCTATTTGAGAATGCTACCAACTCAAACATGGTTTTAATGAAATATGTTTTAGTTGATACGGCTGCACAACATGCTATTTTTAAAATACAAAATAAAATATAAAATATAATATATAGATTTTAGGCTGCATTATATATACATTCGAAATTCTATTGTTTATTTTTTGTTAAAAACTGCATATAAATTGCGCATTGTGAAATCCAAATCATGGAATAAAAACTAAAAATAAAAAATAAAATAAAAATAAAATAAAATGAGATTTAATGTGACATAAAAAAAAGTGGCTTGGTATCAATTTTGCGTCTTGGAATTGTATTTTTGTTGGCGTTTAGTCTAGGCGTTCATGTTACCATTAGAAAAATATTACAATTGAACCATTGTCACCATAAACAACGCTAAATGAATTAATAAATATTAGTTGTAAATAATATCATACTAATAAAATTGTGATAGTCATTTAACATGATTTATTCATTGGTTGTTTGTAAATTATTCACATTTTGGTGTATGCCTTCATTGAATAATTGTTGCTGATGTTTGTCATTAATTGATAAAACAAACAATATTTGAGGTATGGACAAATACAAAAGTGGTTCACATATAAAACTACACTTGATACTGCTTCAATATTTATTCATGCGTTAATGCAGTCTGTATCTGTTTTTTGTTTGTAAATGGCATACCGTTTTATGAGCTCATCTAATTATTTGCAATTGATAAAAATTCTAATTACCTTTGATTATATTCAAACGCACCACATACTTTTTTTACAGGAATTATATAGTGTACAAAAGTAATAGCAACCATCAAAGGATAAACATAACACCACAAAAACTTTAAAATGAAATAACTATATGTTGCTCCATAACAAACAGCATTTGCAGCTTTATATATAGGTTTTAAAAGGCTTCAAAACGGTGTAATTGCTAGCACTTAGACAAATACCAATGGGCATGACCTTATTATTACGTTCGTAGGAAAAAGGTTTTATTTCAATAAACAGCTGTTTTACATTAGAATTAAACATATTATATTTGCCTACAACTTGTAGATGACTTGTTAAAAAAATAACGCAATAGAATAAATAAAAAAACACATATAAATAGAGTATACTTAGTTTAACATTTATAAAAAATAAACACGATGTGTCGTTTGCAAACGTGCACTAAATTAATCATAATTGTAGCCTTCTGGATGATTAATATAGTCTTGTAAAGGAAAGACCAACATGAATCTGCCAGAATTATAATTATTAAGTTGCCTAAACAGTTAGGGCATGTTTGTATATTAGAGTGGCCTCAAATAAGCTCATTGAAAAGTGTTGATGATGTAAATACTCGTAATTTCTAATGATTGTTCTATCATTTATGGTGACATATTGAATATATTGTCAAAATCAGAAAACAAAACATATATTTTAAATTTGAACAATATATTTCTTTTCAAGAAAAAAAAAACAAAATAAAAATATTCATAATGATAATATAAATACAAAGGTGACATACTCTAACAATTACCTACATTCGCTGCTACAGCAAAAAGAAAAAAAACAAATGCACCTGCGCTATATAAATGATAAAATTAACATTATGTTACCTGTTTAAAGGATTAAAACCGTGCAAATTATTGAAAGGAGACGCGCATATGGAAACTATTCATTAAATCATAAATAAGGGTTAACCAATCAATATGTAAAACAATAATGAACAATTGCGGGACATTTCAAATATGTTTATGTATATCATACGAAAATATTTATATGTTTAGATTTGTGTTTTGTGATTTGTGTATTGTTTTACATATTTTATGACCATTTTATTGTGTTGTTTTGCTTTAAATATGTCTCTCTATGTGTAGATATTTCCTCGATAAAATAAATGACATAATGTCATTTGACAAATATACCCATTCCATGGAATACAACTCCAAAACAACTCCTCGATGTAATAATAGTATCCACATATATAATGAACATCATTTTTAATCAACTTTATGCTGTAACAAGGCATATAGACATTAGTTCTTTATATTCTAATAAACATCTAATAGATATGTAATTAAATCTCAGATTTCACTATTTCTGTAAGGATGACATTCTGCGTATTCGTTATATTCATTTTGAGGAATGTTCGGTTCTCGTTCATTTTCTTTGGTTTCCAGTGAAGGTTGAGGAACATTTTCGTAATATGTTGGTGTTTTCTGTAAAATAGAATGAGAAAATGGAAAAATGTGTGAAACAAAGGGCTTCAATTGAGCAAATACAATTAGCTAGCCTTGCAACAATGTGTACAAGCATCCAAATTAAAAATCTATTCTTTTTATGGTTTCAAAAACATAAGTTAAATACAGCAGCCATCATATGTTTTATATTATCTAAAACAAATAGATAAATGATTAATTTTACCCAATTGGCGGTCAACTTTTCGTATGCATTTTCTGGAAAAGCTGATCCAGTTATCTCTAGAGTGAAATACATGTGTTATAGTTTATATAAAAAACAGAATAATTGGCGAGTTTAGTGACAGTTAACATGCAATTGTACCATCTGATACCACCTATTTATTTTTTTTTTAAAGGATAAGAGTCTATTATTCTTTAATATCCAGAATATTGTCACTATGATTGTTTAAAATCAGAGTTTTAAAAAGGTATTCCTTTAAACCCATGATGATAATTTGATGCAAAATAATATTCATACTGCTATTTACGAAATGCAAATACCTTCACATTCTATGGCGGGATTCGGAACTCCGTTCGATTCTGCTTCTGATCTATCAAAGTTACATTTTAGCAATAAATACCATGAATCAAAATAACCATATCCGATGCTAATATATTTTATCTCAAAGACGCTTTTGTCTTAACATCAAATAACAATTAATTACATTAGAATACATTGATGGTAACAAATTTTGCTATTTGATGACTTAATAACACATTATAACTTATTTGAAAACATTGATAAGATCAAGCTAAATTGTAAGAGATATATAGATTCAGATAATTGATTAAATGAGTCAGCTAGATAATACTTGCGTAAATGCAACAAACAATCTACTATATGAGTCACATATAAATATGAATAAAATTACCGTGTAGAAACCTGTTGTTCATTATCTAGAAAAAGTAAATATATATCTTGAATCTTATAAAGAAATGTTAATAAATATGTTATTTAATTAGTACGATCTTATGATATTTGTTAAGTATCTCGACAAGGGTGAGTTATCTTGTATATGGTTTTAAATGCTCTCAATTACGTTTTGTTATTTAGTAAAGACATGTTTATATTAGACACAAAATAAATATACATTTTACGTACCATTTCGCGCTAAACGGGCTGGCATGATCTTAAGATACATAATCAGAACCAAGACAAGAAGCACAATTACAACAGCTAACAGCAATGCGAATAAACCAGCGATGAGCCCCACATTACTCCCTACACAAACAATGTGTTTATATTTGAATATTTATTAGTGATTTAATATTTCAATAAACGCCTTACCTAAATAAAAAATGTAAGGTTTAATCTTATTTATTAGATATTTAGTGACTGTGAGTCGAATTGGCTTAAAAATAATTGCATTTTCAATAATCAAGTGAAGGGCTCCGTGCAGAAATGTGTTAAGTCTACTTAACATGTTTCGTCAAAATGTATTGTGAAGTGTCATATGCTTGTAAATCCATGTTATATACTTAAATAATGATACAAAATCAATGCGATCAATATAATACCTTATATCATTGACCTAATATTGACCAAACCTTATATAAATGACAGATTTCAAACATTCACTGCCTCTTTTCTAAAAACGTCAATTTCATACTTAACACATTGTTGCACTAAGCCCTTCCAATTATAAGCCGAATGGCTATCCTACCGTTAGATTCATCTATCCCTGATTCCTGCGTTACAAAGATATCAGCAGAACTTTCACTAAGTAAGCTATTCTCATACACCAGTAGCTCTATATTGTAAACGGCATCCTGATAGTCATCTGGAACTTTTGCGAACTCCTCTGACGCTGGGATAATGTAGTTTTCAGGGTATGTCTCAGACTGTGTAATCGGGTTTGAGCCTTCTATCCAGTATCTCACTCTTACTCCGACCTAATGTAACGAAGAATATTTGTAAACTAAGTTGAGATAGCAACTTATTACCAATTAATATATTTCATAGCATATGATGATAAGTTATATGATATCAATTATTATTTTAATTTTAGGCAAGATCAGTTGGCTTAATATGAATTATAATATGTGTGGTTTAAGAATATTTAGTAAAATAGCATGCTAGTGGAATACCTTCATCGCAATAATTGTATAATCAACATTAAATGTTCATCTTTACCCTAATTTATAAGCCTAGCGATTATTACGCATGACATAACTGCTTTTCCATCATAAAAACTAATATTGTGTTACCTCTATCTCATTTCCTAGAAGGTCCGTAGAATAAAACCATGTGACAGTCATCTCTGTTCTCGTGAAGGTCACGATACCAATCTCAACTTCCGGTCGCTCTGGAAGCAACGCAATTACGAGATTATACAAAACCACCATGAAATATTAATTTGATATAGAGTAGTGAATGCTAAAATGCAAGAACTAATTATTTACTATATAATATCATAGTTGGTCAGTTTAAAGCATGATAATATTGTCGCGCAAACATGAACCATTAAGAATGTTATGATATGATATAAACCATAATAGTCAATTTATAGTTGTTTTCATAGAGGACATAACATCAACCATTATAACATATGTCGTCTGAGACTTGCCAACCAACCTCAAGATTATGCATAATATATTCAATTAACTATCAGCCTATAGCCTATTTATTACACAACGATGTAACATATTTATCATGTGGTCATTTCTGCCTCAGTGAAGCAACATCTATCTAAATTTACTGCACTGGCAGTGATGTTTTTATCGGCTTCGCTGTTTCTATCCGTTTGCTCTAACAACAAAGTTATATACAATTTAAACAGGTATCCTAGTCACAACGTTCAAAATAGCAGTCTAGAGCTCACATTTACCTTCAGTAATTGCATTAGCCGTTAAATTCTTATCTGCCTCATTATTGCCATCCTCTCTCGCATTACTTGCACCCAAAATTAACATTGCCACATTGCCTTTCTGTTTGATGTTTTCGTGTTTGTAAACGAGGTCGGTTTCTTTGTTTATTACCCAGATGGAGTAAGATATGGGCGGATTATTTCCATCAGGACCTAAATAGCATGATAAATTACAATCAAAATCAATATCAGTCTCACCATATACCTACAAGTTTTAGTTTATAATGATTCTTCATGTGCATCTAGATATCAATAACAGGTATAATATTGATAAGGAATGGTTTTAAATGGCATATTCAGTTATCATCATTTCTAAATAGAGCGTATATATTCAGGCAAACTGTTCAAACTGTTCAAACTATAAGCTTGGACTGATAATCTTATTGTTTGTATGAGAATAGAATAGAAGGAAAGAATATAAGAAAATATGAATAAAAAGTTCAACTATACCAATAATCCAGGACAGCGTGGCAGCAATAGATGAAACATTTGAAAGAATGGTAAGGACTTCGGACGACCATCGAGGAGGTCCTGTCCGAATCCAAATACAAAGTTTTTTTATGGTTTTTCTATCAAATACTTAATAATAATAATACCAAATTAATTGATCCTTGACATGTTTGGTACTTTTAGTGTTTGGTATACGTTTTTCTATTTTTTTTTCTAATCGAAACACGTCATAAAAAATTCAACCAGCATAATATTAAAAAAAAACGACTTGTTGGTCGTTGTTTTTTGCTTTGAAATAGTCATATGATATTCAACTAATATTCATTATCTTTTTTGAAAATTCACCTGATTCAATAAGTGGTACTCCATATTTCTCTGTGCCAACACTATTTGTAGCCTCGCATTCGTAGAATGTGTTGAATTCGTTTTCTGTGACCTCACTGATCGTGTATGATTCACCCTGTAATAAAATCCCACAGACTGATAATTATTATCATCATATTCCTATATTGTACTGCATTTTGCTATCTTTCAAATTGTGGTTTTGGAAATTCTATACCGTATAGATATAGTTAATATTTACAGTTTAAATACTTACAGTATAACTAGTATCCGTGCCATTGCGAAACCATTTAAATTCCATGTTGTCATTATAATCCTCTTTATAAGCGCAAACATTGCATTTCAGTTGAACATCTTTCTCACCAAACTCAGCAAAAACGTCTTCTCCTTTCCATAATGGAGGATCTTAATTAACATATCGGACACGTTAATTAACTAAGGCTCCAATTCATATGATTATCAGAAATAAAATTCAATAACACATATCTCTATTAGTATTACTACTTTCAAACGTTGCTTGGGATGAAATAGCTATAAATTTGTAATAATTTAGATAGGTGGACACGTTTAAACTAATAAATATAACAATATTAAAATGCTGCAAGAGGTTCATGCATATATACGAAACGAATACTATTCACAAAACAAATGACACTTTCTTGTGGTCAACAATGTTCAATACAGTTAGCATATTGTTTGACATACATCGTGTTTTAATCAAATAACGATCTGCCTGGTCCTCGTTTGGGCTGCCCTCAGTGTCGGAATTTCTAGCGATGCATCTAAGGTTTTTTTTAAAAGATATTGATATTTCATTTATTTAAATAATTTTCAGGTTTAACATTTAGTTTTCTTTACAGTTAAGCATGTTTGACAACGGGGCAATAAAAATAACGACTTTATTTTATACATAATCTATACAAATATGTGTCAGGAAAGCAACCAATGAAGCAATATTGTTATAATTATTTCTATATATAAACTCTATAAAGAAGTATTTAAAATATAAATTCAATTATATCAGCAATACCTACCTGTTTATGGCTTATCATAACTTACTTGACAAATTCCCCATCATAATAATTCACATTCTCACAGGTAACCTCGGTATCAGTAATGCCCCATGTGAAATTTACTTGAATTCCACCTGTGACGTCATATTCATAATCCACCTCTATATTCCTTTGTGTTTCAGTAAATCCCGCTTTTTCTACACAAAAACCGATTTCACAATAGCCTAACCACACGTTCGGTTCCGGGTAGCCTTCAAAAAATGTCCACATGACTGCATTATTGAACAGTGTGTTTTCAAGCATGAAAATATTTGAGAGCATATGAATATAAAAGAAAATACAATTAACAACGATTGCACATTTTTTTACGAGGAAACGTTTTCCATTTTGTAAATCAATGAACGCGATCCTCGCACATCAATATATGGAAAAGTAATTATCTTGCAATTTCGGGTAATGTGATACTTGACTATACGTATATTTAAATATATTTCTCTATAGAATTATAAATCAATTATTAAATAAGGCAACCATTTTGCAAAACCGTGTTTTTGATTGGGTTATAGATAGATCAATTTTGATAAGAAGCCCTTATTATGGATGCTCTCACCTACAGCCTCGCATATAACCGAAAAATCTGCGTCGGTGTACAGTGGTGTTAGCTCACGAGGAGATTCCTTTGTCGGATATATAACGTCCGCGGGATCTTAATAAGGATATGATGAAAACTATTCATATCCAATTGATAAGAACACTGTAGATTCTTTAGTGACTGAAGGTAATATAAAGGTGGTATTTGGATGTTTGGGTATTTTATCAGTGTCTAATTAAAGCCTTGCGAGATGGATATTTTTTATTTAGTCATAGAACACACTGTTGTTGAATTTTCAACAATCATCTAATAAAAGAAAAAAATACGGACCGAGTATTGACAAATCATATTCAAATAAGACCTCGATGGATACATACATTCATTTAGCGTATTACTTTTATTTATTGATAAACAATATATACCAGCTTCTAGTTGCAGATTATAACTTACAGTACACTTCATATGAAGCAGGATCAGAAGACTCTCCATTGAGATACGTTCCCTCAGATGATTCTGCATACGACTCAGTCACTGCATAGCAACTATATACGGGGTCGACGCTCACACCAGATACCTGGTTATAAATGATATTGAAGATACAACTATTCGTTTTATTTATTATTATTTCTTCTTTTCGACAAAAACAAGTGTGAATGGACATTTTTCAATTTTTGCAGGGGGAACATCTCCGTAATTGATGTCAGATAGGTACAAGCAAATAGAAAACTTATAAAATTAATGTGTTATTGATTGTATATGGGTATTTGTGTAAGAACGATTTCTTTTAGCCAGGTGTCCTATTTTGGCATGATATAACTTTTGAGCTAATTTGAAACTGAAAAGTTCATTCAAAAGTAGTATGAACCCATCCAACATCTTGCATATTATGACAGGTGTAATTGGTTTTTTACCGTTATTCTGTTCAAATCCTGAGTATCACTGATCCATGAGCCGTTTGTGAAGGCATATTTGGAATGTTCTGGATTTCCTTCTTTATCTGAATCCAATTCACATCGCAGTTCGATTTCGTCCTGGATGTCAACTTTTCCTGTTGATGGAGTTATAACCTTAATATCTGCTTTTCCGGGTTTATCTAGATAAAACAAAAGTAGATTCTATTAAATCGTCTTCATTAGGTAGATTCCAGTACAAGAGCAGTTTGTCTGGTGGATTGATGTTTTCTACTATGCAGGATATTTTTGATTCTTGTTCTTCAATGACGGTTCTATCGGTTATGGTGGGATTTGTTTTTGGATAGACTGAAAATAAAAAAAATGAATAAAGCACGTTAGTTTTCGATTATCGCAAACATTTATCAAATATTTTGTTAATGGTTATTTTACAAGTTATATAGATAACCATTAAATTACGTGTATGTGTTTTGTTTTAGATTAACTCATAGACCAAATTAGTAGAGGCGAGGATTATTATTAATTTTTCGAGCGATTTATGTAATGAATGTCGAAATAATTTCGTTAGACATATGAATAAACTAAAGGTTATCAGTATGTTTCAATGAAGATTAAGAAATCAACAAACAATGCATGGCCATATACTCACCGTATACATCTTGCTTCAGATTTTTCGAACACTTACGGCCACTACCATTTGACTGATCAGATACACAACAACACATATTCTGCTCATCTTCATATATTATATCACTTAGCGTCACATAAAAAGCCGGATCAGTTATGTCATGTGTGACAGTTCTATTTTCCCATGCGCCTTCGAGCACGAAAAGTTCATTTCCGGATCCTTCAGCGGCTTGCCATTTCACAACGCGTTTTCCTTTATTAGGTCCATCGGAAACTATTTTATGACATTCCTCCCTATAAATAGAGACATGAGTGATATCTCCGACATCGCCACTATCATAACGACACTCCCATTCTGCAGTTTTGCCTAAATAGATTTCACCTACGTGAATGGAAGGTTCGGAAAAAGCATCGGTTGTCCGGATGAGGAAATCTAAAGTGCAATGAAAATAAAATCAATATTCAATGGTAGAACGTACAGAAAACGTACAGAGTATGTTATATTAATCATTTTGCATCAATTTAAATCAAAGCAAGGCTTATTTGATTAGATTGTGTACGGTCTACATATTCATTTTATAGAATTCAAACCTGAAAGAAACATTGTTATTTCAATTCATTTATTTTAAACCCATTAACTTACTCATAAAAACAATAATACTGACCTAACACTAAAAGAGATAACACTTCTTTAAAAAGTTTAGCCATAACCATTTCAAATATGCAGAGCGACGCCAAAATGAACAACACATGTTTGATAATATGTTCAACCGTCTCTTGTTCTATCCGTGTGTTCTAAATATTAGTTGATTGGCCATGCTTTATCCATGGTTATCCAAAATTGACTGGTATGTTTCAAATTTATAACTTTTACCTAAACATAGAATGTCCATTTCAATGTTTTTTAAAATATTTTGTAATCATACATATCCATATACCAATCGAATCACATGACGCTTTACAAAGTTTGGATTTAATTAAAACTTAATTAAGTTAAAAAAGCATGTTATATATCAACAATTATAGAAATACTTAGAATTAAGTAGTCAAGTATATGTATATAATTTATATCGATAAATTGATAATTAGACCAATAAATATTTGGCCTTATAGAAAATAGCTTAGCCAATATCAATGCGCTAATAAACAAATACATTTCAAGGTTATCCCTCTCATAAACCCTCTCAGCGAGTTGTCTTTTTTGCAACGTTCTAAAATGGACTAGAAGTTTATACGTATTGGATGTAAATTACTGATGTAACGTCAATTTAGATCAGTAAAGTGAAGTAATAGCGGCTTCATATTTTGTTTAAAATGCGTTGTTATCCCAACGTTCACATAAACAAACATGTAAAAATAATTCAGAGATCAAGCAACGTTGATAACATTGCATAACATTTATGTATGCAACTCGCTAAGAATTGTGCTTGAATGAATAAGTCAATGACAATGCAAATTTATGGTGAATTATAATGCGCGTTAGAATGGCAAGTACATACTTAAGATATCATTTAACACTTATTTTACCCACTTGAAGGCGACACTTGATAATTACTAGCATACTTAAATGATTTATTTTTGTATTTGTGAATCACTATTTACGTTATCATTGTATTGTCAAACATTGTTTTCGGGATTGAGGTGAGTTATAATAAGCATGGGCTTTTTCCCATCAAACAGTATTAGAATTATATCAAAGACAGCTTGTTTATTCCAAGAAATACAACGACAACCTATAAATGTTTATAAGATTATGAAATCGATGAAGAAAAAACAGTTGCGCCTTGTTATATTATAAAATAACAATACATACTGAACTCTTTAAATTTGTACAGGGGTTAAGGTATATTCTTATGCATTTTGGTTTCTATAACTTTATATGTTTATATATCATAATCTATTTATAACCATAGCTCTAGATATAGTAAGCATTTATGTTTATATTTTTATATTCATCACTAAATGTTTACATTGTGTGTTCATAATAATATAGATAAATAAATAAATAAAACGTTTAAGAACGCCCCGTTTATAAATGTGTCAAATAAAAATACATTGTCTGAAACAAAGGAGAAATATATAAAACATGTTTTACATGTCATTAGACATGCATGACGGCGCCTTGTTAAATATTAGTAAGTACTTTTTAAGAAAAATAAGATTTTGCTGACAACTATATATTGATGTGAATATTGTTGTATAAGAAACGAACAAAAAGAAATAATTTGAATATGATTTTCGGTATATTAAGGCTTTCTAAATATAAAAATGAGTCATTGGCTATTAATGTTGATTTCTGCAAAGTTTCTGACGTCTTCATATAAATGACAATTCAATTGTTGTGATGTTGCTGTATCAAAAACATTTTATTGAATATATGGGAATCATCATGCATGAACGTTTTATTGATTAAGGTGCATTTTATTTGGGTAATCAGGTCTATGTTGTTATTTTAAGGGTTATAGCTACCAAGGGTTATAGCTACCAAGTGTACTTATATAAACATGTGACTTCATTTTGATAGTGGAAAACCAACAACAACCGTACCGTTTCATTACATTATGTTATATTTTTTCATACACAGCAATACATTTTAAGGTTCAATACAGAACACGAGGAATAATTTGAAAATTATGTGTCATATTTTGCTTTAATTAGCGCGGCCTTAATTTGAAATGATTTGTAATAAAGTTTAGTCACGTACACGAAGAGGTTATTACCGACACTGTATCTTATAATGTAGAAAAAGTAGGAATTGATTCATATAAGATTTATTTAATTTGTTGTTTTTCTAAATAGCTCAAATTAATTTGAATTTATTGTTGTTTATTCTGTATTGCTTAACTCACTAAAATCAATAAAATCAATACTTTCACTAAAATCAATATTTGGGATAATTTATTGAATGCTCTTGTGACGGTAGAGATGGGTACTTGTTATTGAAATTAACCATTCTAAAATTATACAGCTTGTTTTATTTGTTATTGGTTTATACTCGAATAATTTCTATACTTGTCTTAATTCATGGTTCTATTTTAACAGTCAGAAAATCAAATAAATATTTGACAATTTCGTATCGCAATATGTTGTTGAGAAAGCATAATGTATCTTCATTGAGATTCATGAAAACAATAATGCACTGTATATGATGCATGCCATAACAAATATTCATTATGACATATATTCATTATGACATTCTGAATGACAAATATTCATTATGACATTCTTATATAAACGATAAATGTTTGTTATGAAATTGCAATAAAAAGGATATCACCTATTATATTTTCACAATGCTCAACTAAAATAAGTGATTTTAGAGATAATGACACAATGCTTTCTCATATAATCATATTTCTAAGTTCACTAGGGCGCATGAATATCACTGCACTGTACGTGATGCATACAATATGATTGATTTTAGATGACATATCTATTCTTACACAAGCAATAAATTGAGACATCACATTAACAATTCATAAGCCAACTTTTTATATTGCTTTATTCTCTGTATATCGAGTACCTATTTTAGATGCTTCAATGAATATTGAATGCGCTTAGATACATTCATTATTTTCATGATTAGAGCAAAATAATATGAATTCATGAATATTTGAATAGGGATTCCTGTATTTGGACAGATTTTAAACAGAGGGTGACAGACCTATATATTATATACAGTGGAATATATTTATTGGGCGTCATTATTATGGTTTGCTTAAAGGTAGAAATAGCAACATAAATTAAATATCTAAACTTTGTTAGAACTAATAAGAGCATTTTCTTCTTACGACAATATCGTCAAGCAATAAATAATCAAACCAGTGGAAAACATTAAATAGTACATATTGTGCAGCATATTCTCATATAGAGTTGATTTTCATAATTAAATTAAAATTCATATAAAAATAAACTCAATGATGTTATCACTGCGTGATGTTATCACTTATCTTACAATATTGTTTGGTGGATTGATCAGTATAGTGTATTCTCAATGTAGAATCGGTAAACACTTTGTTAGAATCGACAATTTGAGCCAAATCGAAAGACTTCAATGGGATGTATTTTTCTACCAGCAAAGATGTGAGGTTGATCCTTATATAAGCAGGTAATTCATATTTATTTGAACGATCACTCAATTAAAAGGATTTCTTTAAGGATCACTTTCATTACTGTGAACTCAATCGTAAATATATAGTGATAAAATGGTATTCCAATGTTTTTTCATTGGTGTGTTATTCTGCTTTTTATCCCGTTTACCGTAACTTAACATCGCCGCAATAGAAGGATTACATATTGAAATAAGTATAAAGAAGTTTTATTGATATGCTCTCGTTGAAAAATATAAAATATATAGGTTTCAATTGATAAATAATTTCATAAAAGGAGGCATGCGCCATCATACACATTATACATCCCGATAGGATGACAAATATGAGAACGCGTGGCACACAATACATTAACTTAAGTAAAACACCATTTATATTGCAGTTTACATGAATGCCTCACCTGGTGTGATATCCTTGAATCATGTGTGGGTTTCGCTCAGGACAAGGCCGATTGTTACATATGCGACAATTCGACAACAGATGGCGACTTTGTTCCAGAGAATTTACAAAGCCGCTTTCTCGTATGGCGCGATCATCTTCTCGAACTACCAGGTGAGGGTAACAGATCAACAATAAAATGCAATGTATGCATTTTGATTTTGTTCATGCTTGTAAACGAATCATAAGATTTGAATATTTAGAAAATGACCCTTGCAGTATATTGTCTTGATTGTCCGCTCGAATTACAAAATAAAGGTAGCAAATAAACGAAAAGATGCAAAAGATGTAGTTTGATTTTGTGCATGCTTGTAAACGAATCATAAGATTTAATATTTAGACAATGACTTTGCAGTATATTGTTGTGCTTGTCTGCTTGAATTATAAGATAAAGATAGCAAATCAACCAGAAGATGCGATACATGTAGTTTAATTTTGTGCATGCTTGTAAACGACTCATAAATTTGCATATACACTGATTTTAAAAGTATATTTTGGTGATGCAATTTTTCCTCTAATTCAAATGTTTATTCAAAAGAAGCGGCCTTCTCGTTAATGTATACATGTATACATACACATTATGTTTGTTATCATCAATATTATGGACATCATATAACATAAAATGGATTCGGTTATGTAAGTTTGGTTCGATCAAAAAATAACATCTACTGTTTTGTCTTATGCAAGTGCAATCATTATTAAAATTGAAGACACGTCTTATTAAATCGTCATGATTCAGAAATATGATGAAGCCTTTGTATTTTAGTTGTGTGTTCATATATGTATTGCATTCTTAGATACCATCGACCCATGTTTCCATGTTCATTGTGAGAACGGGGGAGTATGCGTTGAAGACTCTGCAAACACAGGAGTTTATGTGTGTCTCTGCCCAAGTCCATATATCGGATCAACCTGTTCAGGTAAAGACATTAGTTTCCAGTTGAAGAGTTCTATTCACCAAAGCATAAAGGACTTGACTTAATAAAGTACTTGGCAGTGATACATAGGTGTAACGACATGTTTTAATTGTAACCTAACATTGATACGTTCCGTTGATATTGATGTTCTCAAAGCTGTTCGAGAAACTAGATAACGAGAATAACCTTAAATGATTGTAGGCTAGAACGCCCGAACATGATAAAGATATGACATTATATGAAAATATGCAGCTTCAATGAACCTAATCAGTTATCCAACAGATACCCTGGTCCAATTATGAAGTTAGTCACACTAAAGTACACATTCAATCAGAATTTATTAGTCATCGCGCCGTATAACGCCAATGGTAGCTCATGAATTGTTAATCTTATTATGGCTGTTTGATTTGTTTGAAACAAATACATCTTAAATGAATAGCCTCACATAATTGCTCACTTAACAATGGTGTTACAGGTTTAGCAATCATATATCCTGTTAATATTTTCGGTTACGTTAAATGAAAGCGAATCCTGGAGTCTATATATGTAGCTGCCCAAGTCCATATATCGGACCGACCTGTTCAAATAGAGAAATCAGTTTCAGAATAATATATTAGTGTGACTATATGATTAAATTATATTTTACATTTATACGTTCCGTGTATTTTCATATGTGCAAAGTAATTTGTGAGCCTAAATAACAGGAAACAACTAAAAATAATTGCAGACTAGAATGCTCAATAAAGATAAAGATTTGAAACTACATGATAATAAAGAGTTCACTAAATCTTATCAGTCATTCAACAGATACCCTGGTCCCATTATGAAGTTAGCCACACTAAAGTACACATTCAATCGGAATTTATTAGCCATCGCACCGTATAATAACACTGCTAGCTCATGAATTGTTAATCTAATTATGGCAGCTTGATTTGTTGAAACAAATAAACCTAAAATGAATAAACTCATTGCTCACTTAACTTAATCAATGCAGTTACAAGATAAGCAACCATTCTGTCTGAAAAAAGTGTATATATGTTCTATTCTATTTTTAAGAATGTTTTACAAACCAAACATTCTGAATCATTTCTTATATTGTTTTCTATAATTCAGTCAGCGATCCTTGCATTTCATCACCATGTGGCTGGAATGGCCATTGTCTTACATCCGTATCTGATGATGGCTTGACTGCAAGTTACGAGTGTGAATGCATCAGCTTTTTCTTTGGAGTCAACTGTTAAAGTAAGGAGTTATATATAAAAGAAGACATCGTTGTGGTCGTCTAAATATGATATAAGATAATTTTGTAGGACATTCAACGTTAAACTATTGCGAGGTCAATGTTGCGAAAGTGATTAATGAAGTGCGGTACATATAAGAATTATATAACACATAAAATCAAGTTATTAATGTTATTGATAACATAGACTACTTTATGTTACTTATTAATTGTCATTCAAACATTTAGTTAATGAATTAACGCTTCAAATTTTACTTATATGCCAAATTTACTTATTGTCAAAAACAATGCTATTATAAAGTCCATAAACAAATCTTAATGTTTATTTATAATTTTAATGGTACTCTTTGCGATTCGAGTCCTTGTGTAAATGACGGCACGTGCAGTAATGGCGTAGACTCGAATGGACATGGAGTCTACACGTGTTTATGTCACTGGGGATTCTCTGGAGATCACTGTGAAGGTACGTGTTACAACACGTGCTGTAATATTAAAAGCATACATATACTCTATTGGAAATAGAGTATACACATGTTTATGTCACCGGGGATTTTCTGGAGATCATTGTGAAGGTATGTGTAATAATGTGTGTATGAATGTTCATAGCCTACATAGACTCCATTGGAAATGGAATCTACACGTGTTTATGTCACCGGAGATTTTCTGGAGATCACTGTGAAGGTATGTGTAATGATGTGTGTATGCATGTGTGAAAATTATGGCACGTGCAGTAATGGCATAGACTACATTGGACATGGAGTCTACACTTGTTTATGTCACTGGGGATTCTCTGGAGATCACTGTGAAGGTATGCGTAATAATGTGTGTATGAATGTTTATTGCCTACATAGACTCTATTGGAAATGGAGTCTACACGTATTTATGTCACTGGGGATATTCTGGAGATCAATGTGAAGGTACATGTTACAACACCTGTTTTCATGTTTTAAGCATACATGGACTCTATTGGAAATAGAGTATACACGTGTTTATGTCAATGTGGATTTTCTTGAGATCAATGTGAAGGTATGTGTAACAATGTCTGTATGGATTTTTATAGCCTAGATAACATATGTTTAAATTATTTACACCGTTTACTTTTTAAAATGTCGTTTTTTTAAATAAAAGTGCTGATGTAAGATTGTTTATAAACATTAAATATTTGACTCTTTAGTTATATGCTTCAAAACAAATATATGACCGATAAGACTGTAAAATAACAAAAATATCGCCTTCTGCAATCCTAACATATGCGTATTTCGCTACAAAATTTCAAGTCGATATAGCCATTATTATTGTTACAGTTCCGCCCTGTCATTCCTCTCCATGTCAATACAGTGGAACTTGTCAAGACATCGTGGACTCACTTGGATCTGGGTCATTTAGATGCTTATGTCCAAGTGGATATTCCGGTCTTATGTGTGAAAGTAAGCTCAAATTATTATAGATAAGCATAAGATAGTAAAAAAGTGTTTTCCATATTTTAATGCCGAGAGCCTTATAAAAATATAGCCGATGCATTAAAATGATAATGAGTAATTTATTGTTTTGGCTTTAAATTCCATCTTTTTTAAGCTTTATTAATACTCAGCAAATAAAAAAAGTCAAAGCAACAAACTGACATGATTACAACAAATATATCAATGACAATTTTACACAACCTTCAATTAAAATCCCGGTAACATTATATCGTATCAATATAATATATTGATATATATTCTATGATATACTGAAAATATATTCTCTTTATCTACGAGATCTATACCTTTCTTTCAGATACACCCTGCTGTGATTGCAGTCCATGCCTTAACGACGGTACTTGTCAAAATACGCTGAATCCCTCCGATTCCGCTGGCTATACATGTCTTTGTGCGAGTGGGTATAGTGGGTCAAACTGTGAGATAACGGGTAAGTATGTGACGAAGTTTCTCTCTCTATCGTGATTGTCTTTGTTTGTGTATTAGTATAAATAATGTATGTTAAGCTGTGTTGAATCCCTCCAACGACGCTAGCTTTACATGTCTTTGTGCAAATGGGTATAGTGTGTCAAGCTGTGAGATTACTGGTAAGTATATGTGTACCTGTCTCTCTTCATGTTACATTGTGTTGAATCCAACCTCCGCTGTCTATACCTGTCTTTGTATGAGTGGGTACAGTGGATCAAACTCTTAGATACCGACAATTTTTTCGTGGGTTTAGCTTGAGTTTTAAAGCATATGCAAGTGTAAATCATAAAAAAAACAATGACTGTCAAAATACGTTGAATCTCTCCGATTCCGCTGGGTATACATGTTTTTGTGTGATTGGATGTAGTGGGTCAAACTGTGAGTATACGGGTAAGCATATGTGTACCTATCCCTCAACATAGTATGTTGGGCTTAGCTTGACTCTTAAAGCCTATTCATAAATTAATGCCTGTCACAGTACACTTGATCCATCCAACTCCGCTGGCTAAACATGTCTTTGTGAAACCGGGTATAGTCGGTCACACTGTGATATTACGGGTAAGGGGATATTATATGCGTTGGTATGTTGTTAATAACTCGAGTGGATAAAGTATGGTTAATATAGCGGTACGTGGGAAACGTGTAGTCATGTTTAATTTGTAGCCTATATTTGGTTTGTAAATAGAAATTAAACACATGAACACTCAATCTGTGTGCACAAATATTCTTTCAATAGTACAATATTCAAAATGCAATGGAAGTTCCATGCTTGAATATACTTAGTTTTTTTGTCATATTCCGAACTACTCAACCGTATCTTCAATATTAATTATATATATAATTTTAGGGTATGATGCGTTTTGGTTTTCGAAGTTGTTGTTCATTTGAACAGTGCCATTTGACATGAACCGGACGTAATGTGACACATTGTTTAGTTTATAGTTTAAAGTTGTTTTTGCTTTTTGGCAATTAGTTGATTGTTCAATAGTGGTCAGATCATTATGAAGCCATAACATGTGTCATTCCAACCATTAGTTAGAACATGATTGAATTTATTTCAGCCTTTTCTTCAAATATATTAACAACATTTCCTATTCCCAGCTATGCACTGTATCTCAAACCCATGCAACACTAGCGGTCCATGCAGTGACACTTCACAAAGTCCCAAAATTGGTGACCTGGATTCTTCTTCGAGCTCTTACACTTACCATCGTGTAATTGTTTTAAATATTCTGATGACGCCCCATGCTTCGAATCCATACAACAACAGCAGAGTATGCAGTGACACTACATATATTTCCATCATGCTGGGTTAAAGTTCTGTTTGCCATTGTGTAACAATTTTGTTTCAGTTTGTCTCGTTGCCTCAAACCCATACAACAATAATGGAGAACACCATGACATTGCAATTTCCATAATTGGTCACCCGAAATTAAATCCATACAGCACTAACGAAACACTATATCCATTCCCTTCATGTGGGGGTTAAGCTCTTAGAGAGCTCTTACACTTACCATTGCGTAACTTTCTTTTTCATTAATAACCTGTACCTCAAACCCATGCAACAATCAAGGCTTCTTTTGGGGGTAAGGGCACATTCGCGAACGCTTAACATGCTATCAGAGCCTTTTAGGTCGCATATACTTTACTGCCTACTGCTAATATCTATTCATGTAACCCAACAATTATGTTCAATATCTTAAAACATTTAGTATTTATTTTGTTTTCATTATCAGCAATTTTTAATTACAGTAACGCCCTGTACCTCAAACCCATGCAACAGTAACGGTGTATGCAGTTACACTACATCAGTGTTATTTGGATCATCTTCAAGCTCTTTCACTTGTGCATGTTTTGAGGGATTTGGCGGAAATCAATGTGAATTCACACTGCGTAAGTGAAACTTAATTGTTTGCACTTTGTGTCAATAGTACTATATTTGCTGGTTGTAGATCCCACTTATGCCTAGGCGGTAAGGATATATACATAAGGATATTCACAAGCCGCCTTCATAGGGATATCCACAGGAATGAATTTATAAATCAATTAATCAAGGGTGATGATGGGGGGGAGGGGGCAAAGACATATAAACAAAGGCCGGTGTAAAACTCTTACACTTAGACATTTATGCGGGATTTGGCGGAAATCAGTGCGAATTCACAATGCGTAAGGGAAACTTAATTGTTTGCACTAACCTTTTTGTCAATAGTACTATATTTGCTGGTTACATATCACGCTTATGACTAGGCGCTATTAAAGCCAACTTCATAGGGATATCCACAGGTGTGGATTCACAAAATAATGATTCAAGGGTGGTGGTGGGGGATGGGCAATGGTATAGCATATATGCAAAGGCCCGTGTAAAATCATTTGCGAATGTTACGATGACGGATCCGTAATCCGTTGTGAATAGGAGACTTGCAATGTTCCCGCTGTGCGAGTAAAGAGCATCATATTTGCTCATAAAGAACTATTCCTAAACTTCAACAATAGGAGAGCTGTTTTCTCTGCAGAACCTTTAGTGATGAGTTTTTGTTAATTTTGTTAACTTTGTTATTTATCGTAATTCACACTTTAAATCAATGCTTACATTCGTTGAGTATTTTTCCGCACTATCATAACAGGTTTAGATCCATTTTAATAAAATAATTATCTACCTTTAGAAGCGCGAGTTTCAGGTATAGATCTAGCAAAAATATACCCCGTTGAGCTACAGTTCACTAAACTGATATATCGCTGTTGGTCCATGTAATCGAAATCGAGCCTTAACGCAAGTACATATTGGCAGTGTAACTTAAATTAGATTTTTACTAGATGTTGTCACAAGACTATTGACTGGTTGCTGCAAAATGTGGTGACGATAGCCTCAACTATGCCTGAGTAATTCTTAAGTCTTTTTCAAAAGGTCTTTAAGCAAGACGCCATATCAGGGTAAAAGAATCAAATGGAGGGGGTCGGGACACATATGTATAGAATATATTATCAAACGGAGGAAGGGGATAATTTGGTATACGATAAAAGAGCGAATCAGAGTTCCTCTACTGAATCGTTGCATGAAAAATGGCTATTTAACCATGATTATTTATTTTTGGTTTAAAAAAGACATTCAGGGAATATTTATTCATTATGTACAAGGCTTAAAACGACACAAATGATTATGCCTCAGTTTAACACGCTACCCTACCGAGTTTGATAATAAATATAGACTTTATTCAAATACATGATTCAGTAAATTCCATTCATTATGCAATCGACGCGTTGCTGCTTATTGTTGGTCACATTACACATATAATCTCAATCGCAAGTTTTTATTATGATTGTATTTATGGTTCATTGAACATCATCAACACTCAATCATCGGTGCGCAACAAATTAGTCTGTCACAAAAGAAAAGCGATGTGAACGAACCGTCGCATTTAATTGCGCAAGACTCATGGTCTGATTGCACTGCTCATATATTCTGGACCAAAATACGGTCAAAGTGTTAGACGACTGAAATAAATAATTCAGCTAGAAGGGTCAAAATGCTAACGAAATATAGCACTTCTTGATAAAAGAGTGAATTGATTCAATGATCAATTCTAAATAAAGACATACTTTGTGACATTAAATAACCTTCCAAATGACAACTAAAACTATTAATTTTATAAAAAAAAACTTATGTTAATACACAAATAACTTACCAAATACAATCATTTCTTACCAATTCATGATGTCAATATAGAGTCTCAATATGTACCATTTATGTTAACCCAGTGACATCAATATGCTATTTGAAATTGTCTTTTTATCCTTACTCAATATTTTCGATCCCATAGCGACAAAAATCCACTTCCTTTTATAATTGAATTGAATTTTATTTTGCAATATTTAGTAAGGCACAACAAAACACTAATGATTACGCCTCATGAAACTGCTTAACACACTAGTCCACCGAATTTGATACGGAATATAGACTCTTTTTAAATACATATATGATAGCATTTATGATTCATTGAATTCCATTCATTATGCAATTGACTCGTTGCTGCTTATTGCTGGTCACATTACACATATAATCTCAAGCTCAAATTATAATTATGATTTCATTAATGGTTCATTGAACCATTTCATTAATGGTTGATTGAACATCATCAACACTCAATCATCGGTGCGCGACAAATTAGTCTGTCACAATAGAAAAGCCATGCGAACGAACCGTCGCAAAACTCATGGTCTGATTGCTATGATCACATTTTCTAAACCAAAATACGGTCAAAGTGTTAGACGACTGAAATAAATTATTCAACTAGAATTGTCAAAATGCTAACAAAATATAGCACTTCTTGATAAAAGTGTGAAACCATTCAATGATCAATTCTAAATAAATACATACTTTGTCACATTAAATAACCTACCAAATAACAACTTAAACTATTAAATTATATAAAAAAACTTATGTTAATACACATATTACTTACCAAATACAAACATTTCTTACAAATTCATGATGTCAATATAGATACTCAATATGTATAATTTGTGTTAACCCAGAGACATCAATATGCTATTTAAAATTGTCTTTTTATTTATCCTTACTCAATATTTTCAATCCCGTATCGACAAAAATCTACTTCTTTTTATAATTGAAAATGCTTAACACACTAGTCCACCGAATTTGATACGGAATATAGACTCTATATAAATTCATATAAGATATGATTTATGTTTCATTTAACCTCACTCATTATGCAACCGACACGGTGCTACTTATTGTTGATCACACTATAGATAAAGACCCAAGCGCAACTTTTCTCGGGCTTTTGTGAATGGTTCATAGAACTTCATCAACCACTCAATCATCGTAGCGCAACAAATTAACAAATAACAATAGAATAGCAAGGTGAACAAACCGTCGCAATCAATTGCGCTAGACGCATGGTTTATTTGCACTGATCATATATTCTGGACGGAAATACGTCCATTGTGTTATATGATTGAAAGAATTATTTAACTAGAATGGTCAAAATTATATCATGAACGTATGAAAATATTCAATGTTTGATTCTAAATAAATGCACACTTTGTGATATCAAATAACATACAGAATGAAAACTTAACTATAAACTTAGTTTTATAACCTTAAAAAATACTTAATCAATTATTATTTACCACATAATAATTGCCTCAATCTGTACAATTTATGCAAACCCTACCTTAAGTTGTTAGATTGTTCTTACTCAATATGGCTTAATCCTTTAACGGAAAAACAGTTTAATATTACCATTTTCTACATGGTTAGGGTGTATTGTCGAAAATAATGATAGTGAAAAGCTAGGATGCAAATATAAAGTGTATTGAACCGTAGAAACGCCTGATCTACTTTTTCCATAGATACATAGAAATTTATATGTTTCGGGATAATTCATTAAACGTTTATTTTAAACATTTCGTGTTGTTTTTGTCCCTAAAATACTTTTTATATTTTAATTTTTGGAAGTTCCAGGTAATTAGATTGAAAAACCAAGCAAATTCCTACTTTTGAAAAATAAATGAGTATTAGAAAACTAAAATGTTGTTTTGCGCATAGTCGCCTTCCAGAGCCTTTCCTTTCTAAACAGGTGGATTCACGATTATTTGTTACGTCACAAACCAATCCTCAAACGTCATAACTTCATGAACTCGAACATAATTATGTAAACACCAGGTGCAATGATAGGAGAAGGAAATATCAGAATTTAGTTCAAAACTGATTTTAACGAATTAATTGAATGACATATGAAATTTATCATCATATCATCATCATCGAAACCAATAATATGTAAGTTGCAATTAAGATTTTATTTCGAAATGCTCAAAATACATGCATAGCACATGTACACATATTCACCTGCATTTTATACCTTAAGTCCACAAATTCTTGGGCAATCCTTAGATCATCCCCATTCTTTAAAAACAAATAGGTCATTATAAAATCATCAAAATCAGAAGGTACCCTGTAGTAAAGGGAATCCATTACTCAGATTCAGGATGTGTAGATGTTTATTGCACTCAGGGAGTCGAAGTGGATGCACTCAGCCTCCGGCTTCGTGCATCCACTTCGACTCCCATC
>LQRL01125147.1:44898-80470 GCA_001703475.1 Hydroides elegans
CATCAAAATCAGAAGGTACCCTGTAGTAAAGGGAAACCATTACTCAGATTCAGGATGTGTAGATGTTTATTGCACTCAGGGAGTCGAAGTGGATGCACTCAGCCTCCGGCTTCGTGCATCCACTTCGACTCCCATCGTGCAATAAACATCTACACATCCTGAACCTTCATAAAGGATTCCCATATTATTGAATTAATTTATTTCTTAATATTTAGCCTCGATCTGTACAACTCATGTCAACCCCGAGACATCCACATGTTATTGGAGATCAAGTGTTATGATGACCTGGAATGAAGTCAATACATTTAATTTTAAGGCAACCCCACGATATATACATATATTGAGTGAGTGATGAGTTGAACAAAAACACTTTACACGCAAACGCGACTATTTATATTATGTTGAATGTGAAACATATATATTCAAAGCCTTTTTTCACAACTTATTCACTTATTTAATTGTGTATTTAGCATCGATTTGTACAACTGACGTCAACCCCGACACATCAACGTGTTATTGGAGGTCCAGTACTGCAATGACGTGGGCTGAAGCCAACACATTCTGCCAGGCGGAAGGGGGATACATTGCTCATATCAAAACACAAGTGACCCATAACTTCATCTTAGCTAATCACCTTATCGGGTGAGAGGAAATTTTCTTTGTGAAACAATAGCTCAAAACATTCAATAACCTTTTTCAATTAATGTTTTAATTGGAAAAATATTAATGGAGTAGCCTTGAAATTAAAAACAATTCGCTATCGAAAAGTAGTATGAACACTTTATAGCGATAAAAACTAGTTGAATATTACTCTAAACATAAAAATATAATCACGTTTAATTTTATATTTTCTCTTATATTAATTCGTGTATATAAACATAAACATTTTTTTATTATCCTACGAATGGCTTTCCAACAATCTGGTTGAAATAGCAAAACATATTGTTTATTTTAGCTCTGACAAAACATGGTAAAGTTCAAATTACCATGGCGTTACAGGAACGAATGTTTAGAGCGATGATTTACTATGAAACATGAATACAACAGTTATACTATTACTATTACATCACAATTCAAATAAGATGATTTTATTTTTTCAGTTCTGACCAAACCTGGATCAGTCTCAATGACATTGAAGTGACAGGAACATATGTTTGGGGCGATGTTTCACCTATAACCTGGAGCAACTGGGGCCCTGTGGATCCTGATAACGGTAACATTAGTATAACATTATTAATTATAAACAAATACAATACAGTACAATACAATAACAATTGTTTATATAGCGCCCTTGATGATTCATGAGAACACATAAGGTTATCCTGAAATAAATTTCTTGTTTTATTTTATCTTTGTTTTATTGAGCTATTTCTTTAGATACCATGGTTAAGTTTGCCTATATTTATAAATCTTTTATATTTTACTATGATATAACTTTTTGGAATAGCCCACTTTACAAAACTAGCGCACTTTCTATGTCTTTTCATGCCAAGTATAACATACTTAATTGTTAAATAGTTATAAAGACTATGATGTGTCTACGTTACATTGCGTTACACCTTGTGCTTCTTAAATAGACCGTTAAATACATATGTCTATTATATATTTTAAATACATACAAATGAAAATTGTACTACATAATGTAAGTCTACGAAAACGCCAAGTCTGATAACAATAGTTGTTAAAACGAATATGACGTCATCATTCTGCAATTATATCATTTTACATCGCCTTTGGATTGGTTCTCAATTTCGAATCTTCGTATTAACATCATTTTTATCCAAATTTTGAATGCATCACTAAAGAAAAAAATGTTTTAGGCCTTTAGCATTTTAATTCAAATAATTTATTTATCTGGTTTGATAGTAAATTTAATTTATAATGTCAGTGGATCACCACTGTGTCCGTCCTGTATGATGGCGAAGCACAGGGTTGTTGATATAAATAGCATCTTTCAGACGTTTATAAATATTTAATTCATATTTCATATTATATAGTTTGCTAATGAATTTAATCAATACTTTCAGTGGATCACTATTGTGTCCGTCCTGTATGATGGCGAAGCATGGGCTGAGGTTGCTATAAGGAGCACCAGTTAGCCGCTTATTAAAATAGAATACATATATCATAAAATGGGATCGAATAAGTTTCATTCATAATTTCAGTAGATCGCCATTTTGTACGGCTGTATGATTGCGAAACGGTAGCTGATTTGCTATAAATATCACCTTTCAAACATTTATTTTGATATGATATATATATTGTACGAGCGCTATATAAGCTCAATAAATAATAATAATATATTATATGGGTTGATAATTATTTTTATTCATAATTTCAGTGGATCACCACTGTGTGCGTCTCTATGATTGCGAAGCATGTGCTGATGTTATTATAAGAAGCACCTTTCAGGCGTTGATTTTGATTTAATACATATATCAAATATATCACATTATATGGTTTGATGATAAATTTAATTTATCATTTCAGTGGACCATCATTGTGTGCGCCTGTATGATGGTGAGGCGTGGGCTGATGTCGCATGCAGTAGTGACTTTGTAGTGCTTTGCGAAATGGACCTGTAGGTAACCAATATGATATAGGAACAATACTAATATTAAAAGTGAGAAACATGTCAAGTGACCCATGAATATAATACATTAAAAAGCAATACTGATTAGTTCAATTCATATTTTAATTAACTGGCCTTACTTTATATAAATGATCTAAAATAAATCAAAAGTATATGTCATATATCATGAATAGATTGCATATTATACAGATATGGACAATATACGAGTCCTGTACCTGCGTTACCCAGTTCTTCCTCAGAGCCAGATTCGTGAAGTGAATTCGAAGCAAAGTAAAACATATCGAACAAGGACAATAACATAAGAAGTTGTTTTAAGTTATGTTACTGCTTGGTTAAAATGCACCTTGATTAACATTTAAATAAGGGTAATATTTGAAGAAAATTAAACAATTGAAACATGTTCAATAACTATTATGTATATTATCATGCTTATTTATGACTATGTTTAAACTAATTACTGTTTTGTACAAATGTATTGACGGTTGCGTTTTCCTAAACTTCGAGCGTTTAAGACAATTTAGAATTGAAGTTTTAGATAAACACCAAACAATTAATAGAAACTTGCTTTAATTTTTCAACAACTGAATGCATCGCATTCATGCACAAAGAATAATCTTTATCTTGTCACGTTTGTAAATATTCTTAGATTGTATATCAATTTTTTATGCAAATAATATAACCTTGCTTTTTAGTACATTAAAAAGAACACGTTTTAATACGATTGTTATGTAAATACGGCTTTAGAGTGCGTTCAAATTTATTAAACTGACCTTTGAACCAAGTATTTAAACAAAGATCCAGGACGTGACCTCAAAGACACTTAAACTAAGGTTAATTTGAATGTAACTCAAACAAACATTTGTGGTTTAAACAATGTTTTAATTTAATCGAAATCGCTTATCACAACTACATCATGTTTTATAAGTGATAGTTGAAGTTTAGGTTACTCAATTTGAACGCACCTCAATCTTCGGAATGATTGTTTTTCATTGTATTAAATCATTTTCACATTTTATTAGATAGATTCTATACAAACATGTTATTGTCTCTTTTAGTCTGCCTTTAAATTATTGAATAAATGATAGTACTATCAAAATTTTGTTTTTTTTTCCTGATATATTATCGCATAAATAATAATCATATATAAGTTAATCACATATAATTTTAGGGTTTTTGTGATTCAGAAACGTGTGTTTCACAAACCTTAATTTTAAATATTTGACAAATCAAGGTAAACGCATCCAATGGTATTCAATAAAGTAATGATATGGTAACATCTACACACTGCGAAATTTAACATCGATAAGTATATCAAAAAATAGATTTCTGGTGATAATGATATATGTATGGTCTATAACATTTTTGGTATTATGTAGACCTGACTGCATTTTTGTTATGTTAAATCTATTAACCACAAAAATTCACGTCATTTATATTGATACCACATTATATTATATTATTATTTATTAGATTTGATGATTTATTAGAAATACATGTTCAAATACATCTGACACGATTAGCCCCAAAAACACATTATATGGATACGTTTTTATTTCAATGAAAAGCGCATGCAGTATTGTGTAAAGGGATGTCTTGTAGAAGAGCCTTTAATATCACTAATTATCACTTTTATTTGTTTAATAAGAGTTAATAGTCTTAATTCTTAATATAGTATAATTGTAAGGTTGTTGCGATAAGTATATTATCATCATTATCATTTTCATTTACATAATTTTATAATTTGCACCTAATATGATGATTTTATTTCTTTGAAGCATTAATTAAAATAAAATAGCATTTTACTTATATTATAATTACCATCGTTACATTTTATGTATATTTAATTGTTGTTATTTTCGCATAATAGTATATTATTATTTATTAGATTTGATGATTTATTAGAGATACATTCTCAAATACATCTGACACGATAAGCCCCAAAAATACACAATATGGATACGTTTTTATCTTAATAAAAAGCGCATGTAGTATTGTGTAAATGGATGTATTGTAGAAGGGCCTTTAATGTCACTAATTATCACTTTTTATGTTTTAATAAGAGTTAATAGTCTTAATTCTTAATACAGAATTATTGTAATGTTATTGCGATAAGTATATTATCATCATTTTCATTTACATATTTTTATAATTTGCAGCTAATATGATGATGTTATTTCTTTGAAGCATTAATTAAAATAAGATAACATTTTATTTTTATTATAATTACCATCGTTACATTTTGTGTATATTTAATTGTTGTTATTTTCATTATTATCATTTGTCATTGTCGTTACAGTTTACAGTTTACATAAGTATAGTTATTATTATATTAATTTTATATTACTCATTTTATTAATGATAATAAACATTATTTTTTAATTTGTTCATAAATATTATTCATATCATTAATAACAAAAGTAATAGTAATGGTTTTCCTTTAGATAATCTACATGATAATAATATACTCATGTAAGAATATTCAAGAACAGTGTCTGAGACTTGTTGAACTGTGTATTGAATCAATAATAATACTTTCGAAAGTTAGGAATATTTGTGCCATTATCCAAAATGCTATTAGCATTCATTTCTATTAATAATTGATTAATTATTATTGCAATGATAGTTATCATAATAATGATCGTTTTAATACCATAATGATATAATCAGTGTTTCAATTTATGTTTTGTTATTCATTTATATTTTTATCATGATTATAATAATATAATATAAGATTAATATTATCACAAATAGTATAGTCGTTATTGTGTATCATTTATTCAAAATATCGTTTTATATATAAAGGAATCAATTAATACGTAAACGCATTATTTCTAAAAGCATGGTAGCATTTTATCAGACATACACAACTTAACTTCTTCCACGAGTGCAGTCCTTATAATGTATACACAGTCATACGACTATTTACATAGATATAGGGCAATTACTTGTCAAGTATTAACTGCGGTAACAATTTGTGACGACAAATGCTATCTCAAGTATACGCACTTACCATCCTACGGCAAATAATCATCTACCATAGACATGAGTGGGCTATTGTCTCATATCAACCCATTTAGGTAAATGCAGTGTGCGACATAGTTAAGTGGTTATTCAACGTTGTCTCTAATGTGTTTTATAATAGATATATAATGCAATATATAGTCTTGGTATAATGTTTTATGCAGTGTGCGTTTGCAAATATGTTATATATATATATATATGTACTAAACAATGAAATAAAAAGTGTTGTATACGTTTTTTTTAAATATGAAGACAAAATTTCTTTTAGATTATTATATACATGATACATCAGTGTAAAATGAATTCGCAATGATTTATATCGATTCCGATGAAATCATTGTTTTTTTTTCGGTTTCATGGAGTTTGTGACAAGATTGCTGTAAAATGATCAGCCTAAATCTCATTATTTTCTTTCAGGATTAAAATTAAAACTTATTGTCCACGTTTGTTTTATAAAAGATAGTTTAGTTTTTTTATTTATCAAGCGCCATTTATACACCGCTTAACAAAGCTTAACATGCAACTATAATGATAACACAATTAAAACTATACCAAGCCTATATTAATAATGATTCAGACATCTAATTCTTTACGAGAAAAAACAACTTTTCATTATACCTAAATAATAGTGGATAAAGTACTGCAAAATACATTTTCCAATATGTATAACGTTAAAATGTTTATTTTGGTAACGTTTGCAATATACATTCCTCTATTAGGGCACTTACCTAAATAAAACTAAGTGAATAGTAATAATGATAACCCAACTTATATATACTTATAGTGCTTAAAACATTTATTTCTTGAAGAAAATACAACGATACATATTAACAATAGATATTGTACAACATAGTAAACTAGTCTAATTTGTATTACATTAGAATGTTTATCTTGATAACGTTTGCAATATGCATCTCTCTATTAGGGCACTTACCTTGAGGTTTATCCATTATCTCCAATTTGGTTCTCGTAAAAGGGTCTAATAAAATTAGTCTAGTTGATTGTTTTGTTATAGGGTCAACAGTTATTTGTGATGTTGTCATCTCTCAAATTATAAGACTTATTAGATTCGCAGTATGTATCATTGCAATCATTATATGATTTTTTAATGAAAATGTATTATTTATAGAATTGTATCAACTATCTGAATGCCTGGATATATCAATATATTTCAATTGATGTATGTTTTTAATGCGTTCAAAATGGAACTGTTTTGTCGGATATAATAACATGATTAACGAATCGAACTACGGTTCAATGAAATGGTTTATATACTTCACGAAATATACAACAAATCTGAACAATTAAATTTGTAGCATAAAAAATGGATATTTTTACGTAACCATTTGCCTCGTTTTGACTTTCGATATATGATTCAAACACGGATGTATCTATCGATAAGATTCCTTATAGATACGATCAATCTATAAAAAAACAGTATCGGATATAATTAAGACAGAGAAAAGACCAAACAAAATGTGAATAAGAACTTTGCTGGATATTTATCAAAATCTCGACCGTTACTCTTATATGTCTTATTTACTTTAATAATGGCTTTATTAGTGAAAGCAGCACTCTCTTTTCTAATTCTTGGTGAGTGAAAACTTTATCTTATTTTCAATACTATGAACCAATTGATGTCATTGTTATTTGCGGTGCTTTGTCTACTCTTTCATTTGTCGATTTTAAAACAAAATTATCTAACTATATGCATATATAGGTCGACTAAAAATAAGAAATACATAAAACATAGGCGTCATAATACAAACAGTAAATTATGATTATGTTACGGAAAATTAATTATAGTTGTTGTCTCATAATTCAGATAATATTCAAAACATATTTTAGCACATATTCGTTTTACTATTTATCCAGCGTGTTCTAAGAAACTTTTTTTAATTTCCTTAAAGTAAATGTATAATTGAACGAGTGATACAAAATCATTTAAAAGTTTCAAGGACTATTTTGAGAAATGCGTCATTACAGAAATAAAATAAAATCAGGAAATTGCATTCAAATTCTTTAAAAATTGTGATTGAATATATAAACGCTTAATTTATGATTGTCTTTTTCTATAAATAGAAATGCTTATCAACTGAATTTGCATACAGATCCAGATTCCCTAAAAAATATGAATGTTTCGAAACATTTTTGTTCAATTAAGTAAAGTGCCATTATTTGCATTTCTACAATTTATCCGTTGATATATTGCACAAATAGTCGAGAGAAAAATGTTATATATGTATTTTATGTGAAGCTTGCCAGTGATGACGGTAAAATACAAATATATATTTAATCTCTCCAAAATATATTGCTTCGCAACGGTACTATTATCCTTACCTTTTCTGCATGATTGATATATATTTTAATATATAATCAGTTTTTCGATTACTGTTACAAATTGTTGCTCTAGATTAAATGATAAAAATACTGGTTTTATCTAGATTCACACCTGCAAACAATCAATGCTTTCTCCGAACCAACAATTCACATAGTCGGGGAAATCTACCTCGGTGAAACCGCGGAATGGGAATGTCGTTATGCCGAAGCTGATGAGGGAAATATCAAACATGTTTCTATCTATAGGGAAGAATGTTTCGTAAATGTACCCGGTGGTGAGAACAAAGGAGAGCGCGTAGTGAAATTCCAAAACGAAACAAATGATGTTTTCGTTCTCGAAGGGGCGTGGGTAGATAGAACTGTAACGTATAGGGGCACGGATACAGCTTTTTATGTGACACTTAGTGATGTTATTTACGAGGATGAGGAAAATATGTGCTGTTGTGTTTCTGACCAGTCCAATGGAAGTGGACGTTTGTGTTCTGATAACCTGAAGCACGATGTATATGGTGAGTATATATTCATGAATTGTTTGCATATTGAACCAATGAATGGTTCAATTTATAGCTGTGAAACATGAATAAATATGAATAGCTAGACTGGTCGACAATGATAACAAACTTGTGTAAAATTTATAATTAATGTGTTTGGCTTTTCAGTTGGTATTACTTTGACATTTTAAGAAACTAATAGCAAGAAAATACAGTTATAGTTAATGGTAAAATTAAAGTTGAGATAAGTTAAAGGTCAAACCTAAACACTTGTAAACGAGCAAAAACAGCTGTATCTATAATCAGTTCAGAGTCAATGTATTGCTTTTATTTTGTCTTTAGTTTACCCAACCACAAATCCCACTATCACTGATTCAACCGTCATTGAGGACGTTACATCACGCATTCAATGCAAAGTAGACAGCTTCAATCCACCTGACAAACTACGCGTTTACTGGGATCTACCAAACACAGAACATCTAGTCATATCAACAGGCAAACACTCTGATGAAAATGAAGATGGATATACATATAACACAACTGGCTATTTGGATTATACTTTTAGTAAATCAGATCATGAACAATCTATCAAATGTGTGATTAAATGGCTAGATGAGAATGATGACGAAATAGATCTTGGATTCAACTCAGAAGCAAAACTAGAAGTACACTGTGAGTATATCACGATAGACTGTTGTATCTGCGTAAGACTTTCAACAGTAATGTTCTATACTGATAACTCAAGACGTTAAATTCGTTTGAAACTCTAGCTTGCTAATGGCCATATTTGAAAATGATTGCAATACCTAAATCTACGACGCTCAATAGACCAAACTAAAGTATTGTCTAATTTGAATTGTGTAACTATTTATGTGATATATCACGTTTTGCAATAATCATATGGTGGAACAATAACCAATTTCTTATTTTTAAGCGCCAAAACATCATCTGACTGTGGCTCATAAAAATATCAAAATCATTAATACAATGATCATTTGATTAGATCAATGATTCACTTTTCATATGTGAGCATGTATTTGGTTCTTTTGTTTTTCTCTAGATAAACCAGGAAAGGCAGATATTAAAGTAATACATCCGTCCTCAGGGAAAGTTGATATCCATGATGAAGTTGAATTGCAGTGTGAATTGGATTCAGACAAAGAAGGCAATCCAGAACATACAAAATATGCCTTTACAAACGGCTCATGGACTAGTGATAAACAGGAATTGAACAAAATAACGGTATTTTCCCATTACACATGACATAGTATGTAAGATGTAGGAAGATTCTGTACTTGTTTTAATGCCTTTCTATTTTAAATCGGCTCGAATGTTATATCATGCCAGAAGAAGAAAACTGACTAAATGAAATCGTTTTTGCATAGACTCCAATTGACAAATAAAAACCCTTGTGGCATATACCCTGTACTTATCTGAAACCAAATTACGGAGATGCTTTCAGAGATGGTTCCTCTGCAAACAAGCTCAATATGTCCATTCATAGATTTTTGTCGAAAAATGAGAAGAAATACTAATGAATAAAGCGAATTATTGTTTATATCAATTTCAATTTTCAATATCATATGTTATCAGGCATCTGTTCAAAGTGTTGATCCGGTATACACTTGCTATGCAGTGACAGAGTCAAAAGCAGAATCTTCAGAAGGGACGGATCTCAATGGGGTATCTTCTGATCCAGCGTCATACGAAGTATATTGTAAGTTATAGTTTTTATCCCAAATACAACCTTAATAACAATGTATATGTATCTTTCTATTTGCTTGTTTAATAGTCTTGCATGCAATGATTAATATAAGTCTAATTTAAATACGAATTACTAGATAATTGTTTGGAGACACATAGCAAATTATAGTCATTGAGAACTTTTTATTAAATAAAAAGAACCTACCTCACTGAGTTGTACTTAAACAATTGCAAGCATGTGTCAATTTACATTTTCCAATTCATATTTCTATGGATAGCTCTTATAATCATATTCTAATTTAGATCCCGCGGATGTCACATACCCCTTAAAGGATTCTCCGCGTACGCTAACACCAATGTACACAGACACAGACTTCGCCGTTTTATGCGAGGCTGTAGGTAAGATAATCTGTCGAGACTTTCTCTAAAAGATGTTTCTCTTCTAATCTACCTTCAAACTTGTCTTTGGTATGCATGTTTACATTTGCTGTTGTATGAGCGGCTGTATGTTAGAGCATTACTCATGGTCTTGCTAGATGTTTTTTTTTTCATTTTCAAAATTGATAATCATCATTCTTAAATGTACTTTAATGTTATGTATATAATCAAAAACCATGCATGGTGCCTCAGTGGTTGCTTTTGTTTTCATATATTTTTATATTCACAACCTTTATAACATAAAGAACATTTATATTATGCACGCATTTGAACATATTTTCAAATACTTCGAAAAATTTACAATTCCTATTTCACATTTATTGTTTTTCCATAATGATAATAACTGAAATTCAAAAATGGTCTAGTTCCCCATAACTGAACCCTTGTGTTGAAAATATGTCGATTATCGTGATGTAGATGCCATTTTAATGCTTCTTCTATTGATTTTAAGCTATTCTTTTTTATTTTAACCGTTCAAAATTCCAATCTCGCAATGATATTTTGTAGGTTATCCAAAACCCGAAGTCCGTTTAGGTTATTGCACCGACGGCGATTGTGTAGAAAAAGACGGATTTACCAAAGATCAAAGAGATATCGCGGTAGATTATGATTATGACGTCACAGAAGGAATTCAAGTGAATTTCACATGGGGTATTGGTGACATGGAGGTGACGTGTGAAAATGTGAATTATTACGATGGTGAATATGTCAAGTAGGTCATGAGAAACTATTTCAAGATACTATGCAAATACAATAAATTAGATTAAAATCCAAAAAACTAGCTTTATCGAGTCAAATTAAAATCGATCAGCTTGGTTTTACTTCATTACTCACTTTACAAAATGTTTCAATATGCACCAGACTCACCATATGTTATATCTTAATTGTTCATGATGGATGTGCATAAACTGTAATAGCAATGAACATATGTTTTCAATAATAATGTTTCAATAAATCCTTGATGTATCATGCATATCATTTGATAACAATATTATTCCATTTACTTTGACAATTGATAGATGCTTCGCTAAAAACTCAGATACTGATGGTAGTCCAAGCGAAGATGAAGCAGATCGTTATGTGATTGAAACAAGATGTTAGTATAAACTTTGCTCACAAATGTTGAATAGTTGTAGGAGTAGTATTTTTTCTATCAAAATGTCTTTATCAAATAATTGCTATCTGGTATATGTCACAGCCTATTTGAATGCAGTATATGGTTAGGATAATTTCATCAGACTTGATGCGTGTACTTTTCACTTAAGATCCGCCATTATGGAAAGGAGAAGACAAATTTGCCGAGTTTGGTGAGAAAGATGTGCAACTGAAATGCGATGTATGTGCCTATAAAGAGGATAACAATGACAACGTTCGATTTAAATGGTTTCGTAATGGAAGCGAAACAAGCGATACCGTAAGCTCCTCTTAGCTATTTCATTTTTATTTAATCTAGATTAGAATCGTTCATTATCATATTAAGAAATTTGCTGGCTCTTTAAATACATTTCAATATCGGATAATTGATAAATCGGATAATTGATAAAATGGTGTTTTGCACATTATCTTTGGAAAACAGTGTATTTCATGCTTTGGAAGTCTTCTTGATGTACGATGAAGGATAAGCAAGTATACATAGTATGGGAAATTATAATTTCATTTGTTTTTAATTGTAGGATGATACGTACACCATCAGTGAAGTAACAGAAAAAGAATTCTATACACTGTACGAATGCGAAGCTACAAATAGTGTTGGTACTGAGACATATGAAGCTCCACTTATTGAATCAGGTGAGATTCATTCATTTTTTATATAAAATGTCCATTGGGTAAGAAATATTAATTGTAAATGTCGAATATTAAATAAGCGTCACTTGCATATATTTTGCAAAATAATTATATTTTGAAAATATAAATGAGAAATTTATTCATCACGTATAAAGATTAAACAATAAGTTGTTTTTAAAATTTCGAAACCAAACTTAGATATTTTGATAACAGGTCCCCCTCGGTGGTCGTCTGAAGAACTAGTCATTCTGGCCAATGTTTCATCAATTGCAGCCACCCTCTCATGGATAATTGGTAAGATATAACTTTGTCTTAAATCTGTGCTTTTTATGTATGGCTTTATACTGCTAATGTATGGATTTATAATGTGTAATTCCCTTACATGTGAATATCGTAACATAAATCGCAATGCCCGCTAACGCTATATAGTTTATATACTGGAGATCTACAAACAGAATACAATTCAATAAAAAGTGTTCTTCTGCTTAAGAACAGGTATATAATAAGATGTTATTTCGCTTATATATTTTGATAACGATTGCATTTATGTTCAATGACATTTTTAAAACATGATAAGCAATGTATTTAATGTGTTATGTCGATTTGCAGATCACTGCATATACAAATCCATGATTTTATCTTAATGTATCGAAACGTTCACAAGTATATTGTTCCAGGTCCTGACGGAAACAACCCACCCATCTCCTACTCCATATGGGCAATCGATAAATCCACCAACGTTGTTTACAAACACGAAACTATCCAACAACAAGGCAGGGTGGGCGATAATATGACACACACGGTGACAGGACTGAATGGAACGACGGATTATGAGTTTATATTGGGTGCGAGTAATACGAGGGAGGATGGGAATAATGAGGCGGATAAGAATATAACCGAAAGTGCCTCAACTGCAGGTATTTTTTTGTCTTTAGACGCGCTCTTTAATACACTGGAAATACATGTTACAATTCTCAGTATGACTGTATATCATTTATATGTTTTGTTTTATGAAACATGATTTTGTTCTTTTCTTGCCAATGATAAAATGACAAAATATAACTTTGCGAAAAAAAAATGTAGCTACAAAACAAATATAATATATGATATGATAATAGCGGTGATTCAATATAACCATAACCACACACATTCGGTTAAACATAGTTAGGTTTCTATACAAGGATAGAGACGCAAAACGGTATTCGATATACTATATATTTGTGTGTACTCTGACTTCATTTTGGTTTTATTTAGAGAGACCGGAAGTAGAAATCGACAGGGTGACCTTCACCGAAACGGAAATGACGGTCACGTGGACGTATACGACTGGAAATGTCGAATTATTTAGTAATGGGATTGAGGTATAGTATATGCATTTTTATCAAACAACTATCGAATACAATATCACGTATATAATTATGCTCCCAACGGTACTAAGGGGCAAAGTATGCATTTTTGTCAAACACTTATCGGATAAAGAAACATTTAAATAATGTTGTTGAAAGCACTTTTTCCAAATATTTATGCTAAGCTATTTTGATTTCGCGTTGAAAAATTGTGTGCAAACGTTATGCCGTCTTTTCATGTTTTGTGTTAAATATTTTGAATTAAATCGATATTATTATTATTGTGAAATGCATTTTTGTAAAAACATTCAAAAGTTTTAATTTCTATTAAATCGAGATCGCGTTACATACTATTTACAATTATTTACAAGTATATAAATGAGACTTTAAATGCGCTGGTTAATGCTATCATTTTTTTGTAAAATAGTTAAAAAATATCATAATGTTTAAAGTTGTATATAACAAAAACACTCACACAGGTCGGTGTACGCGTTAAATATTGGATGGAAGGCGACAATCCAAACTGGCAATCGGAATACTATCCTGACACCTCTGCCATCCCGGCTTCAGAGGAGATTGCCATAGTGCCCGATGAATACAGGTTTCATGTGCTAACTTTATCTCTCTCTCCGTTTCAGTTCAGAGTTTTAAGAGAAGTTAAGGTATATTATATTGTTGCAGTAGTTATATTTGTGCAAATGACCTTTTCATGTTTGAGCAACAATACAGCTATTTTATGTTTTTTCAAGGACTTTACTATTCTCACAGGCATATGAACATAAACTAATAAGAATCGCTATCACTCTTGCCGCTTTCCTTGTGGCCAAACTCAGTATCTTTTTTACATATAGTTTACTACAGAAAGGATATAATTACTTGCATAATAATGATCACTATTGCTATTATTATAACAGGGATGCCGTTTACAATGTTGAACTGTTGATTTATGAAAACGGCTTGTTGAGCGAAAGCTCTGCAGATACTTTGGTGTCTCAGGAGTCGGGAGTTGATGACCCACCAGAAGATGGTAAGAACATAACATAATCAAGAAATATAATGTAATTTAATATAATGTAAATATATAACTATAAATGTATATAAAAAAGAAAAGATTATATATTTTGGCATTGAAGGTGTTTAAATTTGTCATTCGTAAAAGTATTTGTAAGTAGCCAAATGATGGAACTATCAGGATTGCCTTGACTTTGTAACATTATTTTGGCATTTAACAATTATATGCAGTAATATGACACTTTGCAAAACTAATTACGAAACCTCTTAAGCCTACTAAAGACATTGTTGCACGAAGCCCTTCATTCAATTTTATGATGCGATATAATAAGTATATATGCTTTGACAGGTGATCGAATTATATTATCTCTTATAAAAAAGAAACTGTGGAAAATGGATTGCTTTTAAACATTTGCATAGGCTATTTGATATGTATATTTAATTAAATAATTAACCAATATAGTTTAAATGTGTTTGCTATCTTTTGAGGTAGGTATAAGTACAAAGTCTTACTTAGTTTTATCCTTGACATTGTAGGTAGTTCAATGGGCCTAATCATTGGCTTAGTTGCGTTGCTGATTATTCTTCTCATCGTGAGCTTGATTCTTATAATGTTCCTCAAGGTCATGCCAGCACGTAAAGCACGCACTGGTATGTCAACAAATGTAAATTTTATTTATATTGATTTGCCGTATTATGTAAATCAACCAAAACATCCAGTATATGAAACATCTGATGGTTTCTGTTGCCGTGTTATAAGATGCACAGTGATATAAGTTTAGTGTCATACTTTAATTATCAACCCTAGCAAATTTCAAATATTTGTATAACATATGCATTGTTTTATATTCAATTAACTTAAAACTAAGTGAAATCATTATGTGCCTTAGTATTATCTTTATTTCATAAACTAATAAATCGTCAAAATAGTTGAATGCTCAAATATATCTATACCAAATACAATGTTCTATAGTTCATTAAGTCAACATCAAGTAATATCAGTAAGGGTCAGGGTTTTAACTTAAATTCATAAATTAATATGTCGTCAAAATAGTTAAATACTAAAATTCAATGTTTTAACTTTGATTCACTCGACATTTAGTAATACCAATCAAAAAGTGTTTGCTAGAAATCAAATTAAATCGGGCTCAATAGGGTATAGAATAGTCTACGTTTTAATTTATTGTTGCAGAGAGTGAATCGGATCGAAGTGAGGTCTCAGTACGGTAAGGGTTTCCTATTTAAATATAATTGCGAAACAGCTTAGAATTATTTAAGAACTATATTCACCCTAAAGCTTTTAAACAATCAAGTTTTAGGAAACACCAATTAGCAGTAGCTCATTTTGTAGGTTCTTTTTGTTTTATGAAATACAAATACTTATATACTTAAGTTATAAATTATAAATGAACATGCGTTTTAATGAGTGTCACTGTTATAGGCCGATTGAACAGCCAACGTACTTCATGAATCCTGCAGTGGAGTTGGAAGGTAATTATTTATATTTTAAGACACCCTACTTAACTTATTACGTGCAAATAATAATCTCTTTAACACTATTTTCTGTATAAAAGTGAATATTAATCGATTTAAAAATGTGTTGAGGATCTTTCTAAATCTTCAAATTACCTATGTTGCTGACAAAACACAATTATCAATTTTTAGCAACCTTCAAACTGCATATAAGCTTGTGCCAAATTTAGTAATTAATTTGCAATTATTGGAATAAGGTTAATATAACATCAATATTTTGATATTTTATTACTCAAACTTATTTCTTCCTAGAGAACATTTGCCCAAATAGAACCGCATCTACGACATTAAATGGATTTATGTTGTTTATGTGACAACGCAATAGTTTATAATTTAACTTTTTAACTTTTAGGGGGCATTGTACCATCCGGCCAAGACGATTTAATTGTCACCATAGGCGTTTTTTATATAAGATAAGCAATGATTGGCTTCTGTAATGGTTTATCTATAGTCATAAATATTTCAGAGGACACAGTTCCGACTGCCCCAGAACACATTTACGCCAATGAATGGCCCCGCTGGTCCGTTTCTGTTGAAATCCGTCCATCCGTCACTTCAAATAGGACAGTTGAGGAACGACTGAGAGAAAATCCAACTAGGGTAAGTAACGGGTGTAAATTTGTTTTAATTGGTACACTTAAACCATTAGACGATTTGTCATTATTTCATAGGTGCATATAAAATTACTGTGTGTTTGTTTTTAAATAATACGATAATATATGTATAGTTTTGTAATGACTTGCTCAAGTAATTCTGAATCCAGTAAAACATTTATATAACACTCTTTGTGTGCGATTGTATCTATTATCTAAGCATTCTCATCTTTGTGTTTAGGGTTTTCGTAAATAGACAGGTGTACATTTCTTTTTTATATCTGTCACTAGACCCTATGGAGAGACGAAAAAGGCATCTAAACAGCAGTTGACATCCACAATTATTGCCAACCTTAATCAGTTTATTATTATTATTAACAATATACATTCCTTAACCTATAATTCAAAAATGTTTCGTAATAAATATACATTATTTCCTCTCAAACCAGACCCTATCCGAAGACGGCAAAGCAATCTACATAGCAGTTGACTTCCCCAAATATCGCCCACCAAAACCCGGTCAGCCCGTCAAAGTGCATAGCTCAGAAGACCAGACCGTCTACAGTGATATCGATTTTACAAAGAAGGCACCGAAAATGGAAGAAATTGAGCCTGCTCAGCCTCCAGAATATAAAGAGAATGAAGAGGAAGAAGAAGTATGGGGATATTTGCCTGATGGAGCTAATCACGGATGATATTATTAATAAACTTATTTATAAACGTTTGTCAGAATTGCGCGCACTAAGAACAAAATCATTTATTATTTACACATCATACGATATTATAAATATGTATTCGTAATTCTTAAAATGAGACCGATCTGTGCGTATATTATATAGTTAGATGTCTTCTGATAGGCTTTTCTGTGTACAGTGAAATTGATTTTACTGATAGAGTTAACCATGGATAATGTGATTGTACGCTGATTTGTGTGTATAACGTGTAGACCTTTGAATTTGATATTTTGATATAGACTGCAATATATCCAATAATATATTCATCATTTACATTGGACACTAGTAATTATTTATGATTATATGTCATTGATATGCCATGATATAATATATATATATATATATGTATTATATCAATATCAATTATGCTTACATTAATCTGATCCGTCCAGTCTATATATGGTTTTATGAACACTGATTATAGAGATTATAGAGATGGTGCTATCTGAATTATCTATTTGATCTCTGCTTGTTTCCAAATAACATCAAATGTGTATAATGCATGTTTCAAAAACAAATCTAGTCTGATATTTCAATGGATTGCATATTTAAGCAAAAAAAAAATTTAAGACCATCTCGTTTTATTTAAATGTAATTAAACCTGATCAAAGTTTATATTGTCAAGGAGTCTATATTGATCTTTTTTTGCAAATGTAACACGAGCAGTAGACAGATGCATTTTAAATGGCTTAATTATTATAGGAAATTTCTCGTTACTAAGCGATATTTGAATTTTGAAAAAGCCTTGAATAGCTCGAGATCTTTAACATAAATAGATGTTCACATGGTTCAGCAATATTCTTGTAGAGATGTTATTGTCTAATTAAATGGAAGCAAAGTGCCCACGTAAAAACCGCTTTATGGGATTCGAGGATATGCTGACACTCACACATGAAAAGTTATGAAAAGGTATATTAATGAATCACAACCCAGTGACACTGATCAATCATAGCCTACACAAAATCCCATCATGACCTCATATATATCTAAACAAGTTTATTTGAGATCACCATGAGCTCATTAGGTCTGCTTTCAATACAGTGGGTTGTTTTATTAAAGCAACGACGCCAACACATCAAATGGGCATGTAATAAAATAAAACTTTATGGGCAATGTGTTGAATTGTAAACCCTGGGAACCCACCTTGATTTTACAATTCTTGATTTTACCCTAGAACTATATGATCAATTGAATGATCAATTTAAAGTACGAATGAATGCTTGAATTATCAATTTAAAGTACAAATACTTTATTGGCTTTTTACAGGTCGCTTGTTTGATAAAATTGCGGGTGAAATTGGAACTAAGATAATATAAGTCTTTATTAGAAAATTCACGATATGTTAATGAATGCCTGTCTATGATATTTTGCTACTGCTTGTTGTAATGGTATAAACTATCGACGAAATATGCTCATATATATCGTCGTTGTCTAAACTCTATTGTTTGTCTGATACACAATTAAATCTTTTTATAAAAAAAAACATCAGTGTACAACCATTTTTAAACTCACCAAGACAAAAGTAATCCTTTGTGTTTCAGATTATTTATTCTTTAATGTTTAAAATAGTATGTTTTTTATTTTATCACTAAAGTAAACAACGTACTTTATTGAGGTAATACTCAAATGCATACAATGATTTAAGTTTAGGTTTAATTATTTATGAACTAGTTGGTTCCAATAAAATACCGTGAGCAAACTTAGAGCATCGACAAAATGGCCATGGTAACAGTTTAAATTGCACATCTTTTATCAGTAGTGTCGTCACGGTTTACAAAATGGACATATTGCTATAAGTTACCCTTATACACTCATTTCTCAAACAGCTTATTTGTGCATGTGTTATTTGTTCTAAAACTAAATATAACGGGTTTGATAAATACTGTTCAGTGAAGAATCACAGATAATTTAATGCTACCTGTCGTATCCATCACCAGTTCGTGACCAATTAATTAATAATGATTAATAATTAGTGTGTATGATTATCGTTAATTAATTAACGTATATATGGATTATATCCGGAATGAACTTATACGTCAAATATGTTTAGACATAAAACCTACAACTTCAATATTAGAAGGCTTCAATTAATAAGTATCAAATAAGTTATTAATTAAAACGACGTTATATGGCTATGATCCCAATAGCTACGGTCTACTATTCAGAGCAAATTATTAATAAGTAAATAGAAACCCTGTGTCATAGCAACTTCATTATTTGCTACAGTTAATTATTGTAATACGTGGAAACGGCAACAATGATTAAGGTTTACCCTTTAATAAACATACGCATATGTCTTGAAGTCTTTCCATTCATTTTTGTCACATAGAATCATTTTACTCTATAGCTTCTTACTGTATGATCTCATTAATTACTTGATTGATTGTGATTACCATGAGTTAATGTTAGAATGAATTTGACACAAACATCCATAAAATAAACCTATAATTGATTAATATGAGATTATAAGGATATTAGTCCTAACATTCGCGAAAGCTTACTATTCAATCCGAATAATTGCCTGAAACCTAAATAGTTTTAATTGAAAATGACGTCAAAGGGTTACCTCAAGAATGTATAAAAGCTCTTTAGTAGCAACTTAATTGCTTCATACGACGCTTTGTACAGTAACGAAACAGTGATATTTAACATAATATCATTATTTAGGAATAATAAACTATGGATGTAACATCAAATATGACCATTTCAACGGAGGAAAACCTATATGATTATGAAATCGAGACTGAAATAGATACTTTATTGAAATATAGATTACCCTCAAGTGTGCATATAACATGCATTTCAATTATTTTAAGTCTCGGTATTATTGGCAATAGTTATGTGTTTCGGATATACACAAGAAAACCTCTGACGCCTGGAAAAGTGTTTTTGATATTGTTCGCAATTCTGGACTTATTGGCATTATTCACAGTCATCCCACAGATTGCATTCATATATTTTTACTTATACGTACCGACTGTCCCGCTTTTATTTTTGGCATTGAATTACACACTTATTATGACATATTTAGGAATCATGACTAGCATGACGATTGATAGAGTGTGGGCAGTATTCCGTCCGTTCATATATACAAATAACTGGAAGAGACCATTCGTTGTTTCATTGCTATGCGTACTTTTTGGCATTCTGACATTTATGTGCACCGAAATCGGCAAACGTCTTCATGTATCCAATGATACTCCCAGAAAAATACTCTTAAGTCTATTAGTGATAATGACTTATCTAATTATCATTACCTCATATACCGCCATTTTATTGAAATTACGCAAACAGCGGCGCCTGAATGTAGCTAAGAATAAATCAGTAGGTCTCAAAACAAATGTTGCTAACAATGCGAGTGCAAAGTAAGTATGATTGTATTTGATAAATGGTTTAAAGTTTATTTAATTTTTTTTATGAAGTGGTTGACATAAATACGTTTTCAAAAATCGTTTCTCAAAGTAGGTTAATATGTTTATATGTAAAACAATTTTTATACATACGTGTCATTAATATATTGTTCTTCCAAATATGATTCAATCAAACAATGCAGCGGATTATAAACACAGACTTATGCAACGAAATAAATATAAACACACATAATTGTATACGTCCAACCTTTATTTAATTGCTTAACATAACATATAAATATCACTGACCTGATAAAAAATGATAGAATATGATAAAACTGAAAAAAAAACAAAGAAAAAAAAAACATCTTTATTCAGAAGAGGTTTTAGTGTTATATGTAACAATTTTATAATAATTTATTAAATAGAAGAAAAACAAAAAAGAAAAACAAACTCATACTTAATCATAAGAGGTTTAGATTTTATATGTTAAAGTTTTATATATATTGATTACATTTTATTCACATTTTTAAATTCATTGAAATTGATTTATGAATATAATATTGCACTAATATAAGTTTGATTTGACAATGTATAATTTACAGCGCATCTCAAGCACATGTAACTACTACACAAAAGAAGTCGAATGATTCAGACACATTACAAGTGCCTCCTGTGAATAGAGCGCGACACTCAAAGAACAACGCGACAACATCGCGAAGTGGTATGAAATCTGAGAAAAAGGGGGACAACCGAGATACGAAAACTATTAAGATATTCATCTTAATATCCTTACTATTTGCGATATCATTTGTACCAACGGTTTTATTTCTATTATCGGTTGTTGACACTTTTGCAATAATATATGTATATTTTATTAACCATTTTCGTAATCCTATGATATACTTTATCATAGATAACGATTTTAGAGAGCAATTTAAGAAAGATAGAGAAACAATTCGCAATTTTCTGTCGACAACATAATTTGTTTTAATCTGTAATTTTAACTCATTAAATATAGTTATTATGAATCTGAAGCAGTTTTCAGTCGATGGATACAATTGATACGCATTAAATGTATTATAAAAAAGGGTTTACTTGTTGTCATGACAGCCCACATGTACTATCAAAAATAATAATAATGAGTTACTTCTATAAAATCATATTTATTTTTAATTGATTGATTTGATAAAAGATACACACTATAGGATTCATGATATATAAATAGTAGTACTCAAATACATTTAAAAAGGAAATATATTGTTATGTAGTAATGTCTGAAATAAGGATATTGTTATGCCTTAATGTATTGGCCGTTTGTCAATATCAATTATGTTTGTGCATTAGTTACAATAGTCATATGTCTATGAGCACGCATATTAAAGCGTTGTTATGTTTTAAATATGCACAATTTATTGTATATTGAATTGTTGTTATTTTTCAAATAAGAGCAATAAAATAAAAATATAATTAATCATGTTTAAAAAAACGTTCTAATTCAATTCATCACCTCATTTATTATATCACAATGAAATCAATAGTGTCTGATTCAATATAAATAGTGAGTATTATTAATTATATTTTATACCTGTTTGATTCGATTCAAAATTTAATTGATGCTGACAAAATAACATTGAAAAAGCAATCAACTTTCATTAGGATGGACATTAGCAAAATAGTACACAACCTAGGTCAAAAGATCATATCTAACATATCTAGGTCATTAAAGGACTCTGAAGACAATCATTTTTCCGATTTTGTCTTTAATTCACAAAATGACCTGGATGCAGCCTTGTGTGATATATAAAGGCTTGAAAAAGAACATCGCCTCTCATATAGACAGACCGCCTTTTTGTTAAAAAACAAGAAGACAGCCGTAACTAAAATAGATGCCCTTAAATCTAAATTTTATCTTATGTCATTTATGTGTTTTTCTATAACTAATTAGCATATTTAATCATTTTTTTTCATTTAAACTTTTTACACCTAGGTCTTGATCACTTTTATATCATAATAGATTTCAAAATATCATATCAAATTCTGCTACATTCACAAACTCGAATTATATCTTTGAAGTCCGTTGTAAAGATACATAAAACAAAGTATAGTTCAATTTGATGCATTAAAACAGACATAAAATCACACTATAGATTAATGCATGAACACAGGCATAAAAACTATGAAAGGGTAAATGTTTCTGTTTAATTCGAAACGTTTTTTTTTGTCAGGCAATTTGCAACCAACGTTTAATAAAAAACATTTGATAATAACAAAAAACATAAATGTTAATTTATAGTATGTGAACAAATATAGAACAATATAAACAATACTGTCAAGATACTTAGCATGATACTTAGCATGTGAACAGATATAGAACAACATAAACAATAATGTCAAGATACTTTCTAGATATCTATTTCACAAAGTACATCATATCTGCCTTGTGATTTTATTAGTTAGTTTTTACTATCGCTTTTATTATAGTTCTGGAACTTCATCTAGACATCTATTTCACACAGGACCGCATATATGCTAGAGCAAAAATAATTGGCCCATAGGATTGGCTTAACACGAACGCATTGGTTTTCTGTAAACAGATAATAAAGTGTTTAAAGATGCGTGTATGCCCTATGTTTATTAAATATTACTTATTTAGAAAAGTATACGCGGTCCATAAGCAATATTCTATAAAATGTTTCAACATGTATTCATAGTGGAGAATTGAGTGATATAAGAATCCCTAGTGAATTTATGGATGCCATCGTTTTAACAACAATGAAGTTCATTGAATATTAATTACCCTGAGAAAAACCTTTCTAGATATCAAAATAAAATCAGTCCATATAAATTAATACGTTCGTTTAAAAGTGCATTCAATGAACAAAACAAAATATTACATTTTTAAAGCATATAAGTATGTGTGTTTTGTATGTTTATCTTACCACCGTTGGGTTCACCGGACATCCAATTGCTCCAGCTCATAAGTTCACCATCACCCCAAACAAAAGTATAACCCACATCCAGATCGTTCAGACTTATCCAAGTTTCCTCAGTTCTGTTCAAAGGATAGAAATAAATAAGATAACAGTGCAAATATGTACTTATATCGATGTATTACATGTAACATGTAAAATACGGATGTGTTGTTTGAATATAAAATATATTTTAACCATGCATCCAATTTCATTGGTAATACAACTCCTTATAACGTACTACAAAATCAACAATGTTATTTCGAATTTGAAACAAGATCAAGAAATATATTAAGCAAAGCAGTTACCACGTACAATTTAACAATAACCAGAAAGACGACAAATACATCAAATACGTGGTTAAAAAGGTTATCAATATGGAGACGTGGTGGCAATTGTCACGATTCCCGATCAGATTCGGTCATCATTATATATGCAAGTAGGGAATGCATACAATATTTCATGTATCTCCCCACCCTGGTGTTTACACGTAGAATCGGGTACTTGATCGCTTAAAGAGTGTGTCACAAAACAAAGTGTGAGCGCCAATTGTATAAAGGTAGCCTGTCCGTTAAACATGAGAACACATACACGAATAACAAATAAAATACCAGATTATGACCCCTTCGAGCTTTATCTAGATTAGGCAGGATATAAATACCCATTTTTTAAATGCAAACTGATAATACATTTTCTTACCCGATTAGGCCACTGTCAACTAGGAATTCTTGAGTAGCCTGTGTTTTTATGTGAGCCAAGAAGCCCCCTTGAGCTGCACAAATTTGACTAGCTTCATACCCTGTCCCAGTACTGCTAGGGACCCAATAACAGGTTGAAGTCTCAGGGTTTACGTCAGACGTACATATTGAAGCTGTATCATAAAACATTGTCAATCAAGTTATATGGAAACACGTGAAACGAGATTAGATAAAATCGTATTTTACTTACCCGGCACTACTTGATAAAATGAGACCAAATGATTTTATATAGATTTCAGCATTAAATTCGCCAGTTTTAACTCTTAAGGTATGTTTTGTGCAAGCAGTGATACAGGAGAAGATCTTCATTAATTTATTATATCATTTCATTGCAAAAAAAGTATGAATAATCCATGAATACTTTCAATTTAATATATGTACTGATAATGTAAAGTGTGATAACAAGGAAAGTTTATTTTGCCTAAGCAACCATGTATTTACTTCGAAACTCTCAAATTGAATGAATATGACACATGATGACTCATACTCATATCAACGAATGAAAATCATAACACAAACAGAGAAAAACCCTGATTTGTTTAGTTTACATTAACATTCGTCAAAGTGAGTAAGGGCATTGTTGAATAAAAATATAAAACCCTTAACAAAAACTTACGCATTTCACACTGACTTCCTTCAAAATCATTTACACAAGTACACGTGTACCATAATTCACCATCGCTTGAGTCTACGCCATCATTGCAAATGCCGGAATTCCTGCATGGATTTGAGCTACACGGCATATCTGCAAAATACGGTATGGCAACAAAGGCGAACAATAACTACCAGTGGTATTCTTTCTTTTGATACATGGTTATTGAAGATGATGCATTCGCTAAATAAGAAAATGAATTTGCAGGAGCGCGAGAACAAGAAAAATGTCAGCATCTTTTGTTGAATAATTGCATATGTTACAGTCGAAATGAGATGAATTAAAACATATATTTATTATTCTATCGTTTGATACCTGGTAGTTCGAGTAGATGATCCCGCCAAATAAGGACGCGACTTTGCAGGTGCGTGGGAACAAAGTCGCCACCTGTTGTTGAATTATTGCATATATAGCATGCGGCTATTATCTGAGTGAAACCCACACACGTAGACAGGTCATCGGAAAAGTTGAAGCAGTCAAGAAAACTTAAATTTAAAAATAATAAGTATGATGTTATTTGGAACAATAGTAACGTAGCAATCACTACATAGCTGCACCAATATTTTAATAGAACTCACTTTAAACAAAGGAACGTGTAATTACTTGATCAAAACAAAACAGTTCTCGTTTTCATGTGATAATGAGTAAACTATTAGTTTAAAAACCATTTCCATTGAAGCATTACATGTATTTACAAAATTATAAACTACCTCTCTATCTCTTGATTTACTCCGCATCTTTGTATGTTGAAAAATACTTCCGTCTTGTTTATTTCTATATTACTTAATTCCGTAACTCGAGAAAATTGTTTTTCGTTTACACATTGAGCGCTTGTAGCAACGGGCATCCAATTACACAAATGAATGAATATAATGATCGTATCCGTCAGAAGTGCCATATTTTTTTAATTGATTATGTTAAGGAAGATTCTTTGAATAAAAATACTTGTATCTCACAAAAATATAAAACTCATTTGTTATAAAAGCCATATTGCATCATATCTAATTCACTTTGTAAAGAATATCACAAATATTGTAGTAAATAATTGAATATATTAGATGAATGATGATCTTTGAACTAGAATTCCTATTATTCACAGTTCTTTCAAACCATATTAACCACATCTGTATTTTATCATATTTTAATTTTGGATCATTTATTCTTAGGTTAAATAATTAAAGCGAATAGATATTAGGACCCCGCAGTCCTCGATTCTTAAATTATAAGAGCATATATGATATCAAGCCTCCAATTATGAACAACATTTGCTTGTTATGCTTGCTATGTGTTATTTGCTTGTTACAGCAGTTGGTTAAAGAGCCATCGTTACTATCCTGCTTAGTTTTCTCATGAATAATTTTAAAACTGTACGGATTGACTTGACTTTAACAAAAGATTACATAAATGTAACTATAAACTCATTTGATATTCTTTCAACTTCATTAACACCTTTTACTCGATCTAAACATAAGCTTAAACAACACACTTAGCCCCTCTCGTTAACATTTCATACATGTTCATCGCATTGTTACTCGTTTTCAGACATGCTACTCATATCATAATCAAAGCGGGACATTGGAATCAGCTTTATGTTCAATATTATTTATGAATAAATCATTGGGTAACAATGCGTGAACCCTTCAGACTTAGATTCATATGATTGATGATCAACTCGCAATAATACATGCTCCGTTCGATAACGGGGTCTAATGGTCAATGATCCTCTTTATATAATCAATTCAACAAACAACATACAAAGAACCATAAATGAAATTTCATTTGGCATGAAGTTTGCTATCATCATTTCATTTAAGTACTGTTCTTTTAAGGACATTTCATTCACTTCCAACATAATAGAATCAGATCTATGGTTGCTGTTTATGAATAAATGATTATATTACAATGTGTCTTGCCCTCATACTGAAATTCACATGATTGATATCTCTATAATATATTATCCATTCAATGAGAAGGTCTAACGGTCAGTAATCTTCTTTATAAAATCAATAAAACAAAACCCATCAAATATAATAGTATGCAATATCATTTTGCATTAAGTGTTCTATCGTCAGTTCATTGTTGCTTAACTGCAAAAATGCGATTCCCATAAGAATAAGAAAAAAAGTCCCCCTATTTTTGGAAAAAAACCTTCCGATTTGGACGCATATTATTTTAGGTTTTGGGGGGGGGGCTACATTATAATGTTGCTCCGACATAGCTGCAAACATAAGACATAGGATCGTTCATTCAACAAAGGTGTGTAAAAACACCTGGAAAATTAACATGCGTATCAACGTATGACGTCACGTCTAACAGATAAATCGCGCGGAGGTGATTTAGAAGGAACGATCGTTGCAATATATATACAATATTGCTTCATTTAATGTTAAAAGGTTAATCGCCTTTTTATCTATTTTTCTAATTTTGCAATTTACTAAATGCATCTTACGAATATTTTCAGAAAAAATGTACTTTAATTACTTATGTATATTGTTACCTTATTTTCTATGATAAATACTGTTAATCCAATTTATTTGTCAATTCTTATTTTGTTATTTTTTTATTTTGTTAACGAACCGTCAGACAAGCTATTTCTTTATCTTTGTAAAGCATGATTCATAATTGCATTTTACCCTACCTAGCTCTTTAGCTATGTATTGATCCTCTGCGTCTTATTGCGTATTCTCTAACCTTTATCCCACGCTTTATGCTAAACCCATAATATCCTATAATTGATGACCAGTGTTCCGTAAAAGGACGACCGTATGATAGGGTTGATCAAATGACCTTTTGGAAGCGGAAATAAATGTGATTTGTACATAATTTACGGTTTGTGATGTGTGTGACATTTATATGATTTACAGTATTCATGGCAGACCTCTAGTCTATATGGATTTGATCGTTACCAATATATGTGTGTGGTTAATTCGCAACAAATTAATGAATCAGAAGTAAGGCAATCAGAAAGGTTTGACCAAGCTTCAAGAACCAAATTGAAATTAAACACTCATTTCATGTCATAAACAAAATCAAGGTTGTATGAGTTTGTAATTGCGCTAAGCAAAAGTTGTTTTTCAAATCACTCGATTATTGAGCCCTCGTTCTGACTTCTCCAATTCAAAAAAGCAAATATATCGTCTACATGCATTTTGCAAAGAGTTAATCTTAAGTGATTTACTGTTTGAGCCTTCATAAAAAATCAAATATTCGGTCATCTTGGGAGCAATTTATGAATGTTTAGCATAATGAAAACAAGTCTTTAAACTGGCCGCATGTACTTTTCGGACTCTCTCTGTTCACAATATTTTGGAGATATCGTACGGGACGAGCAGGTTACAAGTTTGAGTCACGTAGAAGGAAACGTTTGTGCCAATGATTTTGCTGTATGTGCCCTACTTTCACAGAATCGCACGTGGCAAGTGCATATCCCGCACCTGAAGTACTGAATAGCTACGTTTTCTGTGGACCTGCAGTGATCGCACACGAACATAAAGGCTGCGAGACACATACGGGCAAATGCACGTCCGTCTTAGACTATCTCAATCATGTTGTAGGCCTAATCATGTATACCGCCTGGGTGTGCGTTTGTATTTGTGTTTTTGAGTGTGCAAAACTCAATCATATCTATATTAATATGTTTAAACTCATAAAACGCAACGAATAATGTGCACATACATGGGACATACTTAAAAGTATTATCCGTATTAGTATTATCTAACTGAGCTTAAATATTATACTATGCAAGTAAACGCAAGTAAACTCAAGTGACCTATTTCAACATTTGTCATTATAGTGGAGATTTCAATTAAAACTTGAACATTTAAACATGATTTGAACAAGTTTTATTTGATATTCGTAATATCTTATTCAAACAAGAAAGATGTGTGAACATAACATTATCGCACAATCATAACTCAATCTTTTTAATGTAAAGTAAAATAAAGTAAAATAAAAAAAAACAAATTGGGTTTGTCTTATTTCCAAAAAGTCCATCTTAAAATGATCAACTGATTTTAGACTGGCCTTTTTGAAAAAAATACTGAGGTGCCATTGTTGTGCTATCGACATATTTAGACATCGGGCTATATATACAAGAGATGCATAAATCATGTTTCATATCTGTTCCATTTCATTTAAGTCCCATGTTGTATATAGAATATTGAAATCGTGGGGAGCGCAAACCAGACCTGCGAAATGAACTATTCATGATTAATATTGTGTATATCTGCCAGCTACATCATGCAAAAAGACCCCCATATAGAACCTCAATAAAAATGGATATACATCTTAATATATGAACGTTGAAATACACATTTCTCAATAACTGCATATTTTTTATTCAATATAAGAATAAGACGTATTGTAGCTAACAATGGTTATAACATAAATAAAAATATACAGATAATGCATATCTTATCCACAAAACGATTTTAAATGTATCCACGCTTTAAATCACCTGATAGATCTGAGATTATGTAAATGTATTTCCTTAATAGAATCAAACTTACCTAAACCTCTCTTTCACAGAGTGCTATATACAGTTCAGTACATAAATGATCTGCCCATTCAATAGTATAAAGTCGCACGCAATTTTCGTCTATTAAAAATATATAACACAATAAATATCATATTATCAAAAGGTGTGAACTACTCAATTATGTTTATATCATTTCTCTGCGATGGCATGATTACTCATTGACAGCATATCAAAAATGATTTACCAATACATTTTTACTGTTTAAAAATGTGATTATCACAATTTATTGAATATATCTCCGTATATGCTCGAAGCATGTAAGCATAAAAATGTCATTGCACACAGGATAATAGAAATTATTTACGATGTTCTGACTGTTTTTCATTACATTGTTAGAATAATGCATTGACTTAGATATTTGACAAAAATACCCTTACTCATAATAAAGAAATATATTTATAATACATTTTAAATAAATATTTTGTTTTTGAATACCTGATCCATTTGGCTGATTCAGGCCCCAGTTTGTCCAATTCACTGGTTCACCATCTCCCCATACCCAATGTCCCGTAACTTCCCTTTCGTTTAGACTGATCCATGTTTGTACTGATCTGGATAAGAAGAGCCTCATTTTGATAAGAGCCTCATTTTGATAAGAATAAATAAACATTACATCTTTAGGTAAATAAGAGGAGTTTATCGGAAGACGATATAAAACTAAACCATACTCGAACGGACATTGTTTGTCCTAAATACGTTCAAGCTGTTCCACTTATCTAGAAAAAATATTAAATCAAATCAAATGATACAAAAGATAAATATATTAAGGATTTAAATTTAATGTTAAAATAATGAGATACCACTTCAATCATTAAATTTATAACACATACATTAATACTACAACATTAAAAACAATAAATTGTATATAAAATATATATTTAAATTGAAACATATTTTCATATATATATTTTTCATTTAACGAATTATCGTACCCAATTATACCGTAGCTCCTCACGAATTCCTGTGTAGTATGCGTTTTCATGTGAGCCAAGAAGCCCCCGTCTGCTTGACACAAACGATTTGCATCTTCCCAGTTCATAGCATCATTAGAGGTCCAGTAACATGTATTGGTCTCCGGGTTCACATCCGTTTCACATATCAGACCTTAATAGATAAACAGGCAATTTCTAATACACCTAACCAATGTTTATAAAGACTAGCATCAAACCAATTGATACAATTAAAAACCAATATTGAATATGTTTATTTTCTGGATTCATGTATCTATATTATATGTTTTACTATTCTAGATAGGTGAAAATATTAAACTCTTGCTAAAAACAGTGACTTTGTCATAAATCCATTTCCCATTCAAGATAATGATACATTAGATGAATACACGTTTTTTTTATTTGAGGTCAAGTGCATCCGGTTGAAATACCTTGACATTTAAAATCAAAATGAACCACATTATGGCATAAATCTTAAACTGATTTCATATATAAACCTGTGGTGCATCCTTATATAAAAAAAACATGTACTGGAATTGACTTTTACAGTTTTGCACAAAGCAAGTCTTAACCAGATGGCAATGAACATAATCAGATATTCGGAATAGACCAAGAAGTCATTTCATCTCCTTGGTTGGTTTTAATTGCTGATATAAATAAGTGTGCTGCATTTTTTCTAAATCTATGCATTAAACTAACATTAATAGTATGACGAAAATATTATTCAAAAGCTGGTTGACTATTTTTCTGCATGAAAGTCTGAATCTAACGGCAATAAGTAAATTAAGGCATTCGATATAGGAAGAGAACCATTTGCTTGTCCTTAGATTGTGTCGGAACACAAGTCAATGTATCAAGCAACCATCCATGGTTCGGACTTGAACCCGAGTTCTTGCCATACACAGGCGTGCACTCCACCACTAAGCTACGGCTTTCCCAGAGTTAAACGCTTCCCTACGTTTCTATCTAAAGTCCAACATGAGAAACATACCTGGCAATTCAAGTAGATGGCCGTTCCAAATGATAAAGCGAGTTTGCAGGTGCGCCGGAACAAAGTCGCCCTCTGTTGTCGTCGAATTGTCGCATATATAACAGTGGTTTGAAATCTGGGTAAAACCCACACATGTGGGCAGGTCATCGCAATATTGAAAGCATTCTAGGAATCTGTAATTCATAAAGAGCACTTCACTATATACTTAAGAAAATGGATCTTACAAAAAGCACTTCACTATATACTTAAGAAAATGGATATTTTAATTTAAAAAAATACCTAAACGCTAATGCTGTTTAAAACTATTCGTACGTCAGCAATAAAATTATACGTAGCACAAGAAAGCTTGCTAGGGCAAAAACCTCTCGAGCTGTTTAGTATATATTCAATAGAATTGTTCTTGAGGCATGATTTATAAGTGTTCTTTTAAAGTTAATGAGAAAAAAAACAACAAATTTCAAAATCAAATTAGGAATAAGCTTATTGAAACAAATATTGACATTACCTCGCTATCTTTTGATTGATGTGACACTTCTGTATGTTGAAAAATATATCCACTTTATTTGGTTCTGATATTCTTAATTGATCAGTTCGAGCAAAGTGTTTTCTTACTCTGCATTGAGCGTGTGTCATAACGAATAATGTATCGCACATAATTATATAAATCATAGCTATATCCCTTTGTGACGACAGGCTAACATACATGGTTTATTCATTTATAAAACTGCTTATCTTATTAATAAAAATACAGACATTTTCCTTATAAAAGGTGGCTCCTTTTACAGTGCATATATTTTTCATAAGATATAACTTTAGTTTTTGCACATGTATATGTATAGTTTGCGTCTTATCTTAAACAAGGGATTAACATAGCTTTAAAACAAATTAAATATAAAACATACTGATGATTTCATTCCTTTATTTTTGCACTCAAGCAAATCGCAATAAGCAATACCGATCCATTATATAAACAAAATTATACTAAACCACTTTATTGGTTTTATGGACCTGAGTAAGCAGTTGTTGCCCCAGCAAACATGTGTTACACACCAGGATTTCTTTTGAATGCCATCTGATAATTCGCACGCCATTCCAAAGACATACTGTTTACCACTTGGTACTATGTGTTTTGTTTCGAAGATGTAATGGAATTCTAGGCCATGTCCCTCAGAAAAATATTTGCTTGGCTGACCAGCAATAATACGGAACTAAGCCTACATATCCTCTTTGATCAATGCCACAATACATGAATGATATCAAATGATTGACATTTAAACACAAGTAATAAACAGGAAGCACAAAATGATTGATCAAGTCAATGAAAGATATTGTGTCAATGATGTATTGAATGCCTTTAGGTTTATAACGCCGAATTGTTACGGTTGTGGTAACTTATGTGGGAAATGATATCTAAAAAATCAGCGGTTTGCTTTTTTGCTTAATTTCCTCGGTCAATCTAGCACAAGAGGCAAACGAGTCTAATGTGGTATACTATCCCGTTGTTTGAATACAGAAAGTTTACTGTTACGGTTGAAAATTAAAACTATATTCGACCGAATAACAACTTATATTTAATACATTTATTTCAGTTCTGAATTTATGTGGGAAATGATATCCAAAGAATCTTCTGTTTTACTCAACGGTTGAAATTACGTATACGAAGATGAAAGATTAATATTCTAAGTTGTTTATGTATATAAAGATGTCATAGGAGTTGATTAACGTATTTTGGTTTCGTCGAACTATTTTCAGAAGCAAAAAAGTCTACTGGGGTGTACTATTCCGTTGTCTGAATATAGACGGTTTACTATAACTGCGAGAACCTTACTTTGTGTTTGACCGAATAACAACGTATATTTAATCCTTTTATTTTATTTATACATTTTGACAACATTTTTTAAAATAAATTGACCTTGAGGCTAATTAATCTTTTTGTAAGTTTTGCCTTTTCCGAACCCGAACAGAACTCAATCACTCCAAACGAATGTCATAATGAATATTTATTTATCGATGCAACTATGTAAGCGCTACAGCTCAGAATTAATATTGAATACTTATACTGCAAAACTGCAAACTTATACTGCAAAAGAGGATGTTGATTTAACAGATTACTTAGGCACACAAAAAGTTAGATTTTACATATTGAACTGAAAATCGTTACATAAAGAACATTAAAATGCAAAATCCCAAAGCTTGAATTTTACATCTAGCGTATTGGTACAGTGTGTTATACATTGATCTTGATAAGCTTTTGTTTAGATGAAGAGCCAGACTATAGTGTTGTGTTACCAATATATTTTTCTTCAGAAACACTGATACACAAGAAAAAACTGGATTAAGAGAAAAGTACACCAAAGCAAACTTTAATCAAACATATGTACGCGTCATGTTCGTTCTCCATCTCTCTCTCTCTCTATCCCTATCTATATATATCTCTCTTTTTCTCCCCGCGTTCTTCCTTATAGACTTGACATGACGTTTAAGACATATTTTTCACAAAGTACTTGATGATTATGGGTGCCACGTACATCGGCCCACTCAGCTGGTCTTAGCCTCACACATTTGTTTCCTAGAAGATGTGTTTTGAAGATAAAACAGGTAATTACATCAACTATAAAACACAAATTAACATATACAAACAGAGACACTGTTGTTAGTATACATTATTTTTGATAGCATATCCGCAGTTGCGTTATTTATGATTTCAAATTATCACACACATTTTTAAGATACTACATATACATAGCTATATGTGTTTATATTTGTAATAAATTTACATATTTTGTAATACTTAAATCATCATTATTTTATTATAAGCATCATATACATTACCGATTCTATCAGACTAAATGCGCCGAGTTTGTAATTAATATTTCAAAAATAAAAATTATTAACATCATATATTTAAAACATACCTCTTCCATCAGGCTGATTGGGCAGCCAGTTGGTCCACTCCAAAGGCGAGCCATCGCCCCAAACAAAGGCATGGGCGTTTTCTTGGCTGTTTAGGCTGTTCCATGTGTTCTCGGAACTAAGCAAAATGTTACCATAAATGTTATATATTTGATGATTGCTACGATATGTTTCATTATGTTAGATATGTGACGATTTTTTTACATAAAAAATCAATACTAGAATTCCTGATATGTATGATACCGCATGAATAAAATTGAGAGCATTAAAACATAAGAGGAACATATTCACACATAGTACCCCCAAACTAATACCAGAAACATTTGATGCCCAAGTACATTATGTAACATGTTCTCAATGTTTACATTTTGCATTCAATTTCAATGTTGAAAGGTAATATTACCCGATAATTCCAGAATCGAGGAGGAAATCATTGGTCGTCGGTGTTTTGATATGAGCAAGAAAGCCACCATTAGTTTCACAAAATTGATTGCCTTCATCCCATGTCATCGTACAGTAAGACTTCCAGTAACAAGTCGTCGTCTCCTGGTTTACATCCGTTTCACAAATATCGGCTATATAACGACAACATATGCAAAACACTGAGAAACATGATAGGCAAATGTAAATAGCATTAATGACGACGTGTGAGTAATACGGTTATATGAAGGAAGGATAAAAACAATAAATTATTACAAAATACAATTATTGAATTAAACTGTAACAAATGTTTAGATCGTCGATTACAAACATATTTAAATCTATTTGAGATGCGTCTAGGAGGAAAATGTCTCCAGGACTATTCCCCCTTTTTTACGATTCCCATCTGAAAACTCCCCCTTGAAAATGCCCCCTACCCG
>LQRL01125147.1:87782-103729 GCA_001703475.1 Hydroides elegans
GAACTATTATTACGCTACAATAACGTTATCTTATGCATTGTTTTTATTTTGAAAATTATAATTTATTTTTTATATGATAAGGTATTCACTGCAATAAAAAAGGGCCACTATATGTTTTTTGTTATCACAAAACACACGTTTTTTGTTTATTTAAATAATATTTTACCACGTGGTAAAAGTGCAAACGTACTTCGAGTGACATCCGGATATAAATATGTCATAGTCAGATGCCATACCACAAATCCTTATGTTTTATACCAATTCAAAAACCCGATCATGAAATAAATAATTATATTTTATTGGTTTCATGCCATTACAAAATAATATTTTAATTTTATTATTGAAAGTACGCTGATTCTTATTTGAATTTGATTGCATTGCTCAATTTGTATATTTTGTATCAATAAGATACTCATATAAGTTTTTTAGTGTGCATATAATCATATATTAGTACATCAATTGGTTAATTGTTTATTTAATACTTGACAGGCATGATCAAACATGGATTAAATGACCTTAAATGACTAAATGACCTCGAGGTAGGCGATTCATTTGTTTGGGGCGATGGTGAACCTATGGACTGGAGCAATTGGTCGCCGGTAAATAATGAGCCCAACGAAGGTAACATAAAATCATAAAATCATATATAATATTTTAACTCAATCTGCTATTTCAATCTGCGATGATGTTGTGTTGTATCATTATACTATGTATAATCCTAGATATGTACTTGAAATGATCACATTCTCCAAACATGTTTTTTTTTATTTTACCAGGCAAAGTGTGCGTGCGAGTAAATCCAATAAAATGGGCTGATCGGTATTGCAGTGCAACGTTTGCAGTGTTGTGTGAAATAGATGTATAAATAAAGTAACAACATATTGAAGGGTAAGCAAACGTGACAAACGGAAGACTCAACGCAATAAACGGATGTTTTCTATAGTAACTGGATGAAATTATATTCAAGTAACATCGATAATGTTTTGCTGCAGGGTTTCTATAGCACCCATGGATTATGGTATTGTTGACAGCAAACTATCCGACAACATACTGAATATATAAAGTAATACAGGTATTCTTTTTACAACATTTTATGAGTTATATGAATTTTCAACAGGGTATTGCTGATTTCAATATCTTTGAATTCCATTAATTACCCGATTTTCTATTGTAAAGCATTTGAAGCGTTATGTCTTTTTTTATTTAAGCGTTATTAAATTTATAATTTAATAACGCTGTTTATTTCACGCATGTCATTAATCAAATATAAGTATATACATCAAATTCTACATGAGTGACATTGAACATATTTATGTGCACATGATTTCTCAGAATACCGTATTTTAATTGTAAATGATTTTCAAAAGTATCTAGAAATAATGATATATTTGCATTACTTAATTTAGTCATATACAAAACTTTATATTGAGCAAATGATTACATTTTATCAGATCATTTTAAAGACATTTGCTTTGTATAAGACGTGTTAAGTTATAATACGCCGTAGCATTGATAACATAATATAGCATAGCCCTTTGTATTCACTACGTTGACAATAAGAAAATGTAATTGTACATATAAAACAATAAAATTGTCATATTACATTTAATAAACAGCATGATATTATATCAAAACTTTAATTAAGTCGCATCTGGTCCTTTACGACAAGGCAAATATTGTTTCAATATTACTTTCCCTTTTAAAAAAAAACCTATTGACACATATAATATAGTTTTTATGTATTTTACTGATTTCCTAACATGTTTCGGGAGAACCTCCCTTTGCCTGAGGAGTACAACTATAATGAGCGCTTCATGTTACTGAAGTAAGAGTTTACTGGCACAACTAAATAATAATTACGTCACAATATGAAATGTTTATGTTGTGTAAAAATCAGTTATTTGTACTTTTATAACATATATAGCATTTGCCTTCGCTGATTGTATCTATACTGTTTGGATCCACAGCAGGGAAATTATACCCAAACAATTTATGTCAAATCAACTAGAAACGCCTATTAGAGGTTCACATTACAATTACTTTAATGCATAGCTTTAATGCATAACATTGTACAATGTTTGTATACACAAAATGCTAAAAATGAATAAAACACATACACTTTTAGCATTCGCGTCTCTCGTAGGTGAGTGAGCCTGATTGTTTTAGCTTATACATATATTTCACAAAGCACAATATGTGAGACTCCACAATATCTATCAGTCCAAGTAATTGGTCTCAGCCTCACGCAGTTGTTGTCTGGAAAAGAAATGTTGTCATGGGTTTCAAAAAATCAGAAATACCATATAATAGACTGAATACCCTTTCAAACCCTTTTCAAAACAGCGTTGTCTTGCAATAACAATTTATTATCATTATTTATCATTATTTGTGCGGAAACAGATAGAGTCACATATTGGTATAACTAGCAAACGCAAAAAGTCCGTTATTTTTTTCCATCTAGCTGTGTCCAGATTTATACAAAATACTGATAAATCAACTTTATATAACATGTATGTTCATTCATATGGGTTAAAACTCAGTAACAATTTCTAGGAATTAAGACTGTTTAGCTAATAACAAAATTTACGATAATTAACTATATAATGATTAAACATGATACAAGTGATTTCTAATGGTAGGATAGTGTAAATCAGGAATCAAAAAGCCTTTCTTGAGTTTAAGCAACATTTTTCAAACGGTCTATCCACACATTAACGTAGACTTTAATGTACTGAAATTTCCATGTGCTTTACTTAGCCCACCACCTATCATTTCTTGTGTGATAATGGAACTCAAATATAGATAAAATACTTATTGTTTAACAAACATAAAACATAAAAGGTATGTCAAGACATATTCAAAACAATAGTTTAATTTTGATATCTGACAATGAAAATATGTGACTTTAAATAAATAACGGACTTTCTGCCAGGCCTGTATATCATAAATCGAGTATTGATCTAACCATGTGAAACATTTCAGAGCTTATTATTTAAAACCAATCACATAAAACCGTATTTTAAGGAATGACTCAACAATTTTAGACTCGATATTATATAATTTGATATGTCTAGTTGTACATTTATAATATTAATCTCTCAAGCGTATACATTACTATGACTATTGCAAACTAAAATCAAAACTGATTAAATAATGAATTTATCAATGTGATTAATTTATTAAATAATGTAACACATGTTTATGAAAGCACTTATAGCTGTCATTTTCAAAAAATGAGTATGTGAAGTAATAAGGTAACAAGGCAAAACAGTATAAAATATTCAGATAACATTTAATTGATTTAAAACCTATTATCAATATATTATTAAATAAGTCTCATTACCCGATTAGACCATAGTGCATGAGGAACTCGTGTGTTGTCTGTGATTTGATTTGTGCAATAAGGCCACCATTACTTTCACAAAATTCTTGGCCGTTGTCCCAATCCATTTCATAGCTTGACTTCCAGTAACAAGTGTTTGTCTCCGGGTTAACATGTGTTTCACAGATCTCGGCTTTTTGTTGATATTTTTATTCGTTAATTTTACAAATAAAGGTGCATCAGGTATACATATATACATACATTGTATATTGTAAATATAAGACAAGCATTGTAACAGTAGACACTTAGTGAATAAAATATAGGTACCGCATATTCCTGATTAACAAATAATTTAGAATGCTATAATAAGCATTAGATATACGTTATATAGATTTACATGCATGTTGGTGGCATTTGTTCTACATTTCTTACTAGGCGAGAAAATTCAACATTAGGTTTTAAACACAATATGAATAATGAATGCATAACATAGACGTTTTCATAGCTGTAAAATATTTATATAAGGTGTTTGCTCAAATGTAATTTTCTATTGCAATTACTTGCAATTATACCGTTATAATATCAGCTTTACGTGCGTCCTTGTCATACGATTGGCTATGTGAATAACAACACTATTTTCTAAAACAACTAAAATAAGCCCAGAGAAAACTTACACCAATCGAATTCACACTGATTCCCAACGAAGCCATATATGCAAGAACAAGAATACCATAATCCATCGTCATCCATTCCATCAATGCACTCACCCGAATTCAGGCATGGATTCGAGCTGCATGGCATATCTTGGACAAGAAGAAATAAGGTAGTTAATGTTTAATAAGGAGTGTTTATAAATGATTGACTTATGTGATAGATCATATACGACTCCGATGTATTTGACTTGGTTACATAAATACAATAAGGCTGAGCTTAAGACGACAATATGCTTGAAGACGCAAATAATAGGGATGATATTTTATCATACAATTGATTATATTTAAATATACGGATTGCGAGTTCGATATGTTAATAATGGATAAATGTTTCAAAATTAAAATCTATCATAATGCTTAAATACGCACATTACAAAATAATATTATGTGTTACATATCATACCTGGTAGCTGAGACAGGTGATCGCGCCAAATAAGGAAACGGCTTTGCATGTGCGCGGGAACAAAGTCGCCCTCTGTTGTCGAATTGTCGAATATGTAGCAGTGTTCTTTATATTTTGCGAATCCTACACATGGATTTAGTTTATCACAGTGTAAGAGGCACTCCTGCAAACTGAACATACAAAATAACCTTAGGTAATAAGATGGTAAAAACCGGGCTTCGTTGTTTCAAGTGGTCTCCGTAAAGATCGAGGTTAATAAGAAAATAATATTATACAAGACCGAAATGTGCAGAAATTGTATCGATATGACAAAAACCATAGGTTCTCAACTGATATGTTTGTTGGAAGAAGCCTATTGGTAGACATTTTTCACATATCCCAACCTCTATCTTAAGACATTTTTTCAAACTTTATTTCCAAACTTATTTGCTATTTTATCCTTAAATTACATGTAAAACAAAAGGCAGATTGAATAAAAAAATATTGAAATACAACTATAAATTACCTTTCTAAATCTGGATGAATTTTGCACTTTTGTTGGAAGAAAAAAACCTCCAACTTGCTTGACTCCGATTGGTTGAATTTGTTTGTTCGATAGAAATGTTTATATATGCTACACTGAGCGCTTACAAGGCTAAGCAAGTTGTTATACAAGACGATTATTAAGAAGACTATATCCATGTGTGATTCCATACTGATATGTTTTAATTACCATACATTTGTTAGGGACTTCTTGAGTAATATTGCCTCGGAATGTCATTTCTTGCAATATTCTAATTTGTTATTTGGTCTGTGTATATCCAAGTTTCGTTTATTGAAACTATTGAATCATAACTTAAACATTCATCAAATAACTGTGTATAAACTATTATTTGCAACACTTAGAAGATGGGTTTCTATATGTCTATATTTGTTATATATTGTTGTTTTTAAATGCAATCAGGCAACATATGACGATGATGATTCATAATATGACATAAATTGTATTTTTCATATCATTTTCTATGCAGTGTGTATGTTAACTTAGTTCTTTATCGGGACATACCTAGATATTGCATCAGTCTTCTTTATAAACTATGAAATATTCATAAAATGGCGACTGAACAATAACATGTTGTTCTTAGTGTGGACTATATTCAAATGCATTATTAACTAACAGGATCTGGACTCCCTTTGATTTCAAATGTGTGAGCAGGTCCGATCGATGGCTAACGAGGGAAATTGATGCTGTGTTCAGACGTGTTTATGGCAGCAGTCGATCAAAGAGTTTCCGTGCATAAAGTGACTGGACATAAAGTCACCGTAATTCAAAACATATACCATCCATATAAATGCCTACAACATATGCCATCATATAAAAGTCCCGGTCAAAGACAAAATTTTGATATGCTTATGTCCATGCTACAGTTTTAAATTCGTAGATATAAAATGGATTTTGTCACTTAATGAAAATAGGCGTCGGTGAATCATGGTTTATGGTATTATTGTATTTTGTATGTCATATCAAAAATGCACAGTCATGGCTCGTATTCATATAAAATTATTGCCATGATAACTGTTTTTTACCTACATGCAGTTTAAATATCAGTCAATAATATAGGGCGACAAAAAATCGAAAGAGGGATCTTTACAGTTTGTATTTTAGCAAAATATGATAACTTACAAATACTATACAAAACATTATTCGATAGGATAACGTTAACTACTCGTCGGTAATTGAATAAAACATTCATCATTCCAAATTAACAAAAGCAAACTTGTTAATCTATACTCAAAAATTATTCAAGGAATAATAAGTGATATGATAGTTTATATTATAATGTTTGATATCGGAACAGATTGTTTAATATCGGATGTCCGGCGGCTTGATCACAATATATTTAAACGCTATATAAATAAAAACAAAATGTACTCATCGATTTTATGCCGAATAAATTGAACTACGGTATATGTGTATGTTTGCTAGTAATTTTATTGGGATTTGAACTTTACTCCTACTCCTTATAATTGTTTGATATTCGATTTATTTGTAGAAGAGCCTTGTAAACAACATTAATGTGCAAAATGAGTAATGTACTACTGATGTTGAAACAAAGCACAACTAAATGTTAATGCTCTCATGATTTTGACACATTTCTTTAAACACAAAAGGTGTAGTCATGAAGATAAATTGATACCAGGTGATTGTTGAGCTTGATAATTTTTAAAAGTCAGAAGTTTTGCCGAACGTCATGATGACGTTGAAGGTTTTTCATATAGCAAAATACTCTACCATAAGTATACAGTTTAGCATTCGGTGTGAAAAAAATAGTGTCATTATTTTGTTTATTTCAGGCGTATTATGTAGGTATCCTATCATTAAAATAAAGAACACATTGCAAAATGTACACAAAATACAATATTTCGTGCTCATGACAAAATGAAAATTTTCTTACTACATCAAATTATTGACTATATTATATAAACACTATAAAACACTCCCTTTGTTTTAGTTCATCCAACATATCTTACTAAGAAGGATCAATTTAAAATTGTTTTAATCGATATCATGTTTGATTTTTATATCTTAGTGACATTTTATCCGAATGTTAAATGAATCCAACGTAACAATTTCTACATTGTGTAATTTCATAGTATTGCATAACATTGGGTGAATCTTTGGTTTAGAAGTATCATTCATGATGAAGACTGGGATTTATCTTGCAATCGTTTTGAGCATTGGGTTTTTGTCGATGGTGAAATCGACCTTTCCAACTTCATATGTTTCTGATACGGTAAGGTAATTTTATATACATATGTTTTTAATATTTGTTATTTTGTTTTTACAAAAAAATGTAAAGCAAACATTTATACTACATTTTGCTTGAATAACTGTTTCACATTATCGTACCAATGTTTTTAAATCTCTTTAAACATGTATCGTTATTAAAGAGTACGGGCTTAAGCAACTACATAAAATTACTAGCGTCACATATTCTGACAAAAACAAAACCTAATCCAAATGTTCCTTTTAGAGTCCGTAAACTAAATAGACGTATTTTATTATATTATGGTATATTTCAGTTCCCGACAGGGCCCCTTTTGTGTCCACAAGTATTTTGCATCGAGCCGGATTGTAATCCCAAAAAGTGGTATCAGTAAGTCAAATCATGTTTTATGATATTGTTTTTTCTTTGCCCACATAATCTAAACAGTATATATCTTTAGGGTAACATCAATTATCTAGAAACGTGTACTTTATTGTGCTTTAATAAGTAATATTCTTGAAACCTTTCAAGCACGTTTCAATATAGTAACATATTTTCTATTTTTAGTAGTAGTTCACGTTTCGTGCCACGGTTCCATTTGTCCGGGTAGCCTTATATCCGAATAAAAGATGAGTGATTGTCTTTTATCTTTAATCAAAAATTCATTTTAATTTATTTGTAGAACTTGGTATTGGAGTTCTTTTGCAAATACATGGTGTTCACTATGTCCCATATGCAAGAAGGAATGCAAAAAAGTCAACAACTACGCAAAAATTAAGAGTGCCAAAATATGCGTATGGTTGGGCGATTAAAACGCAAAAACTGTTTAAAAGGTTCACGTTTCAAAACAGCAAATACGATTTGTGGAAATAAAACGTTTGACGAAATAAAATCGCAGCACAAATGAAAATACGTTTTGATACTTTAATATATCCAATATTCTGCAAAACAAATCCTAACATATTCTAGAAAACATACGATGTTTTAAGGTAGAAAATGCAAAATACTTCTTTCCATCGATGTCGACGTAAACGCAACGTAAACGCTCTGAAGTGATACCATTTTACCGTTGCTGGTTAACTAATTCGTAATTAACTAATCCTGTTTTATCTAAAGTATGAAAGCACGTTTTAATTCTTAAGGATCTCCGTTTACATACAATATAGAAAATATACTTATAGTTATCAAGATTAGAAAAATCGAACTGTCTATTGAAATTTATGATTGACTTAATTTCATTTCATTTTGCTACAGAATGGGAAAAATGCTATTTTAGCATTCACAGGAATATCAAGGAATTTAAAACAAGAAAATTCTAATTTTCTAAAATTATCTGCTGTTTAATCTGGTATTTCATTTATGAATAAAACCACAAAATATACAAGAAATTCGTATAACCGGACATTTTTGTTGCCAAGCATATTGTCAAGAATTGCACCCATTCTATAAATCATTCAAATCAGAAGACATATTTTTCCGTCAATAATTTATTTACATTTTGTTCAAACTATTGGTCAATAAGCTGCCTTAATTTGATGATAACTCAAATTATGTTTTCATGTAGCATTAAAAAGAATGAACAACAACAAACCAAACTATAAAATGGCATTAAGTTAACAATGGTTACATAATGTATAAAGCATAAAGCGACTTAAGATACAGTAAATTTGAAATATAATATTTTTATGGTATTGCAAACATTTTGAACTATGCGGAATAAATAAACATAAACAATTTCGCATGATTAGTTGATGTAATCTGCTATGTGATGCAAGATATGAGTATAAAATATTATAATATTATGTTTTAGATAAAGAGTTGTAATTCGCTCTAACATCTGTCTTAAATGTTTATATATGATATAGTGCAATATTGGGTTTCCAAAAGGGTTAATAAAGTATGCATAAACTACTCCAAACGAGCGTATTTAACCTGAAAAAAACCTTGGGTACAAAAGTGAAAATAAATAAAACATATACAAAACAGGATGCCTTAACAGTCACCATTGTTCATTCTCGTGAATTGTATTTGACTCCTTGTTGTTTCAAAATTAGAAGGCCGAGGCTTCACATGCACTTGTCCTTTTACAATTTTTGTAATATGGGATGTAGCCTCCTTTACTTGACATTTGGAATCACTAGATAGATAAAATTATAAACCAAATTTATTATATTACTAAAGGACTACGGTATAAACACAAACACTCCTTCCATGTAACACAATAATGGCAAACAACATTAAACCAGAATAAAGAATGTTTGTTTCCAAATCTATAACGACATAATTATTATCCTAATCATACCATATACTATCTGTTATATTCGCTATAACATAAAATACTTGCAGTTTGGAGTTGCAAAGCAAATTTATATAAAACTCATTTTATATCAAGCCCATAACAGATAGGAGGTAGGTCATGATTGTTATTTGGCAAGGAACTGACATTTAATCTAAAACTATAGGGCATTTTAGATTATGTTTTTGACAGACATTTGCAAAGTGTTCTGATATCTTTCTTAATTTGTACCCTAAAATGTTTATCTATGATTAGGTATAATATTGGATTCCCAAAATGATTGATAAAGTATGCATATACAAATCCAAAAGAGTCAACTTTTCCTAAAAGAAACAAAACCTTGGGTACAAAAGTGAAAATAAATAAAAAGGATATGGAAATGAATATCTTAATCGTTTTTGTATCCCTATTGTCCATTCTCTTGACTTTCATTTGACTTCTTTTGTGACTTAATGTTGTTTCAACGTTAGAGGGCTGATGTTTCACACGTAGTGTTTGTCCTTTTGAAACGTTTGACAACTGTGTCGCAGCCTCGTGTTGTTGACATTTGGGATAGCTATGTATAAAAACAACATTTAATCAAGTTGAATAAAAGGTATTTGAATCAATCATATTACATATAGTCTCGCAATAAAACATTGACTTTTTTTTAATATACAATGAGGAACGTGAATATGAAAAGTGAGTTTATAGTATTTACTTGGATTGAAAACATATATATGTAATTGATTCATGTCTAAAAATAAGATTTAGAAAATATATTTACCCTGCATTGTGTTTGTTTATGATATGTACACGTCGCTGTTTGCGCAATTTCCATAAAATGGCGATATAGGAACTTATGATAGTAACATAAGTAAGTATTACAAATACAACCAACACCCTCTTTTTGATTTGGTTGCTTCTCAAAATAAGCTCACCTATTGTTGCGCATATAAATAGTAGTATGCCACAAAATAAACATAAGGCTGACGCAATAAATGGTCTTTTCCAATTGAGCGTATACGTAAAAGGACTAAATACTGCCCATAATCTATCGATCATCGTGTTGAACATTATGCCTAAATATGAAATAACAATGATAAATGACGCTCCTACAAACCAAATTGGAGGAATAGATTCTTCATTATTGACTTGTGTCGTGAATCGATATATAAACGGTATTTGTGGAACAACAATAAGGATAACGAAAAAGTCCAAAATTGCAAAACATATTAGAAACATGTTTCCTGGCGTCATAGGTTTCCTTGTGTAAACGCGAAACACACATACATTGCCGATAATTCCAAGACTCAATATGATAGTAACACATGTTATATTCACACTTAATGGTATGTTATATCTTGAAATTTGATTCATAACCCACACGTCGTTTTCAGTTATTTCCGTTACATATATTGCTAAATCTTTCATTGCAGCCGTTGATTCCATATTTAATTCATCTATTTTATCATTCCAAATTTCTATAAATCAAATGTTGTCTCAAAGCATTTGAATCATGCTATAGTCCAAATAGAATATCGTGTACAAAATAATATTGTCACAAGCGTGTTGTGATCAGCAGCTGTGTTGAAGTATATTCTCTTATAGTTATATCCTGATACTCTTATATTTAAGACCTGATTAGATAATGGTTCCAGTGAAAGCCGCTAGCTATACCTTACTATTATGCCTAATACCACGGAACATACTTACCTTCCATTACATCCGTCTGATAGGAATACATATGAATACATCTATTGTGGAAACGAAACCCAATTAGTGCTGACAAACTCATCAAGATAAAATGTCAAGCAAATAGACTATATAATGGTTTATTTTATAACCGTATAGGAGAACTGCTTTCAGTTAATCTATTTGCCCTCATTTAATAATGAGTGAGCCGGGAACATATTCAATTAATTATGAATATAATAAATGAAAAGACGATGTGTCTAAGTTGATTTACAATGACTCTAGGATGAAGGTTTTACTAATGATTAAGCTCCCGAATAAACATCCTTTTGATTTGCAGGCTAGAGTAAAGGTATCAAATGGATTAATTAGATACCTTACCAATAAACAGTACTTATTTTGAATTACAAACTTAAAACATGAAAGGGTACATGAAGATTTCAGAATCGCGTTTATCCATTTACTTCTCTTCATAAGATATATTGATAATACATTTTACAATTATATAATAATACTTTGCACTTTATGAACTTTTAAAAAATAATCGCCATCTTCCTTTGTCATCCTGTTTTTAAAGCACCAGGTACATTTGCGTGTAATTGATTAAGAAAGTTAAAAACAAAATAATCTGGATATGCTTAATTACATATTATTGACATGACGTTAGTTGATGATTAAATACCAGAAATAGGATGTTAATAAGACTTCACAATCAATAAGTATATAACGAACATTGTGTTTAAATCCGTGTAAATCTCATTATTAGAGACCTTACTAATAAATTCCATTTTATAATCAAATGATGAGCTCAATGAACTATTTGTCAAATACGTGACACCGGTCATGGACCTCATGATACAAAAGCACCAAATACATTAAAGCGTAATTAATTAAGACACATAATCTACAAAATAAGTTGGATATGCTTAAGTAAATTTGATCGACATGACGTTAGTTGATGATTAAATATCCCGAGATAGGATGTTAATAAGACTTCACAATCAATTAGTATACTACGAACATTGTGTTTAAATCCATTTAAATTTCATAATTAGATACCTTACTAATTAATTCCGTTTTATAATCAAATGATGAGCTCAATGAACTATTTGTCGAATTAGTGACACCGGTCATGGATCTCATGATACAAACGCACCAAATACATTAAAGCGTAATTAATTAAGACACATAATCTACAAAATAAGTTGGATATGCTTAAGTACATTTGATGGACATGACGTTAGTTGATGATTAAAAACCAGAAATAGGATGTTAATAAGACTTCACAATCAATAAGTATATTACGAACATTGTGTTTAAATCCATTTAAATCTTAGATTCCCTTCTATTGAACTCCGTTGTATAATCAAATGATGTACTCAATGAACTATTTGTTGAATAAGCGCCATCAGTCTTTGGCATCCTGTTATAAATCAAAAAGAAGGCTTTCATTTAGGCATAATTAATTAAGCCAACTAATCAACAAAGGAATTTTGACGTGTGTATTATCGATATAACGTTAGTTTATTAAATATAAGAGATATGATGTGAATAAGTTTATACTTTATCAGTATATTCAATATACTAATTGACTGTGATGTCTTATTAACAACATTTTGCCAATTTAGCATTATAAAGAAAAAGATTAAATATGACACAGAGGCAAGATTTCTACAATAAGAAAGCTACGGAAACAGGACACCGTCTCTGAGGGTTTATTCTAAATGGAGTAATGAAATAAAGTAATCAATTCTTGCATTAAAGATATGTTATTCATGTAAATACACACGAATTAAGAAGTCTTATTTGTTAACGTTTGTCAACGAATTCCATATTTATATATATCACATACGTTTGTACTTTATCGATGAATGAATTGTTTAAAGTGGTTAACCATAAAAAAATCAAAGTATAAAACAAATATACATAAAAGAGCGCCTTTTTGGACTTGATTCCAATTAATTATTAGCAGGAAACACTTGGATTGCTTTGGTAACAGACTCATGAGCAAGGCCTGTGAAATAGTCATATGTCCGCGGTCTTATGAAGAAAGGGACGATATATATATAAACACACACGTACTTCGAGCCAAAGTGGAGTATTGGGTATAAATTGAAATATAAAACAACTGAATCACAAATTTCAATCCATTTTCTTTATCATGCGAAAGATTCATTGACAAAGAACAATTGTTCAATGTCCAACCAAACCAATCTTGTGAGGCTACAAGGGGTATTTTTAAAATGACAATGTTCCTAAAAGTGGGTGTGTTCTCCTTGCGCAACATCACTCCGTTTCTTCTCTACCTGTAGCTGGCCGATAGTTTTGGCCCTCTGACTTTGGTAATTTGAGAAAAAAATGTTATTAATATTGTAACCAATACTATTGATAAAAGCATGATTAGATATCAAGCCAAAACAATCAATCGAGTATAATGTTCACACCAGGTACGCTACCATATTCCAAAATAGGGAATTCAAAAACACACAAAGATGGTAAACCTGTCTTTATTTTTGGAATAACCTTTGCAGCCAAAGTGAATAGGTGATTCAGTAGTTTTATTTCAATTTCATACCAAATAATCTCCTCTGGCTTAAAATGAAGTCACATAAAAAATTAATTGTGCACAGTATACTTTACATATACCTTATACACACATACATAGTATTCGGCATAACATTCCTAGACTTTAAGCCTATGCATATGATGTCGCTACAATAACACATATAAAAATATTTAATTTGAAGAAACCATTAATGATATATGCTACACAACGGTATATGGGGATGCATTTTCTATTAGTTTCGTTCCAGAATTCTGGACACTTCGGCCCCTACCACTTCGGCCCCTACCACTTCGGCCCCTACCACTTCGGCCCCGATTTGAACTTCGGCCCTTTTTGAAAAAGACACATCGGCCCCTCGTCAAGACACTTCGGCCCCTCGTGAAAAGACACGTCGACTCCTAAATTTTGACACCTACAACTTCGGCCCCTTTTGTATAATATGATTAAAAGAACACTATTTTAACCAGTCTCATACCATAACATGTAAATTTAAGTGAATTATGCACCATTTAAGTTATGAAGTTATTATATTACAACTTATTCCAAGTCGTTTTCTTCTATTTTTGTGAAATATATTTCCCATTTTTGATATTTAATGCAGTTGAATGTTAGTGCCATGAAAATTATAATAACTTGTTATGATAAAGTCAAAAGAAAAATGACTCTTTCAACATTTTTCTTCATAAATCTGTATAATCATACGAATAAAAAAACTGCAATATTGTTTTAATATTTGGCTCACCAACTTTTGATCTAAATAAAAAGACACTTTTAAATAACTATAAAGTTCATTATGATATATTCATGAGCAGAAAAAAACTAGTTAAAATATGAATGTCTTTGTTTTCACAAATTTTATCGTTTCTTAAAGAAATAGTATTCAATATGATGGTTTTAAGATATTTTAGGGGCCGAAGTGTCTTTTGCCAGGGGCTGAAGTGTATTTTGCCAGGGGCTGAAGTGTCTTTCACGAGGGGCCGAAGTGTGTTGACGAGGGGCCGAAGTGTCTTTTCGAAAAGGGGCCGAAGGGGCCGAAGTGGTAGGGGCCGAAGTGTCCAATAATCTCGTCCCATAGACAAACAAACGTTAGCTTGCTCGACCGACTAGAAATTGATTGCGTTTGATTTGGGTAGACGCGTACTCGGTTTCGTATTAGAAAACATTAATAAAACAAAAGACACGCTGCATTTCAAAATGCAAATTTATCAACTGAAAAAGCCATTTAACTCAATTTGATTTGCGAAATGAATGACAAGCTTATGTTGATGAAACAAAACGCAATGATAAAAAGGGAAATGATAATTAACTCATAATTACAAGAACATAAAAGGTTTCACTCAAAAAGACAAATTGAAATGAAATTCTAGGCCGGATAATTCAACGTGGTGAGAATGCTTTGCTAAACGTTCTAAAAACGTTAGGGTTGGTTAAGTATTTACTACTATAAGATTTTTTATATTTGAGCGATTCGATTGTTATACATGAGGTCAATTCTTGTTCTTTAGGTCTGTCATCTTATGTTGATAAAAGGAATACTTAACCAATAAACTACTTAAAAACTACGAAACAAGGCTTGGCTTGGTACAAAAAGGAAACAACGTTGAGACGAGGAAAAAAGCATTGAATCATAATTGTCAATTGAATCTCTACGTTGTTTTCACGTTGTTTTCTCCTTGTTTATTCGTCGTTTCTACGCAGGGCTTTATCAAAAAGGAAAGCAATGTTTCAACAAGCATTGTTTACTCATTTGTGTTTTTTATAGTTTCCGCAATATATTTTGCCTATATTACGTTGTAGAGCGATATTGCACCTGATTATTTGCTTTGTTAATGCATCATTGAATAAGTTGGTTAAAATAAAGCAAACACGATGAAATTCGGGACCAACTTTGCAATTGTTTTAAGCATCGGAATCATTTCCTTTGTGAGAGGAACCTCTTTAACTTTAAGAGATCATGTTATTGATAATGTGAGTAATATCTATTTTTGTCATATATTATATTTTATCATTTGTTGAGAATTCATTTGTTTTTAAAAATCTTGAAATGACCTGCGAATTATATCATTATATAGTGTAAGAGAGCGGTTACATTAAATAATGTCATGTGATTTTGACAGAGTTTTGTTATGAATTAGATTAAAAGGAGCGACAATCCTGCAACATTTATGATTATCTTTATTAGAAAAAGTATATGATCTAATAATGGATATCTTATGATGAGTGGTA
>LQRL01125147.1:104817-115325 GCA_001703475.1 Hydroides elegans
GATCACAGAATCTTAGACAAGCGGCAGGAAGTACGTGATGGGTGCGTTCAGATTTATCAAACCAACCTTCAGGCCTAGCTTCAAACCACTTGAGGCCATGGCGACAATAAATAATTTTATTCCATTGAACCGCCTTAAACAAACTTTAAACTTAATTCAAACCAAATGTCAATTAGCGTAAACAGGATTTTACATATGCGTATTTGGTTTGAAAGGTGGTTTGAAGGGTGGTTTGAAGGTTGTTTGAAGTAAGTTTGAAGGACCTTCAAACCAACTTTAGTTTTGGTATTTTCGTGGCGATTACCTTAAATGGTTTTATGCTAGGTTAAAAGGTCGGTTTGATTCATTTGAACGCACCCATTAATGACCGCGCACAATGCAAGTGCGTGTCCCATTTTTAAAATACTGGAATGTGTTCTGTGAGTCAGTTGCGATCAACAAATATTATAAAAGCTGCGGGGCATGTACGGGCAAATGTACGCACGGCCAGTTGTAGGACTAGCTAGATAAAGAATCATACAATAGTATTACATTGAACATGCTCCGTTTTCGCAAGCAACATTTATGAAGAGCATCTCACGAGCTGTTCCCCCAAAAAGGTGTTCCCCACCAATTTCCAGCTGGCTTGGAAATTTTGAGAAAATTCATTCTATTTAGCTTGAAGATTTGAGCAGTTTGAGGAACACCTTTTATGATAATTTCTTGATTTTCACAGTATTTAGTGAGAATTGTTATTTCAAAATTGATTATACTTGCTTGCAATTGTCCAATAAACTGCAATTTGCAAGATATAATACATTATTTGGTTATATTTAACATTTTAATTTTCGCAAAAGGTGTTCCTTTTCTGTTCAAAGCTGGCTAGAAAAAGAAACACAGCCCAGCTGGCTTGGAAAAAAGGTACACCTTTTTGCAAAATTTAAATGTTCAAAACCCATTATTTTGCTGTTCTTCGTAATTGTGAAGTTGATTTAAGTTGATTTTACCACTTTTTGAAAAATATGTCGTGGGGTGCCCTCAATTGATTACATAAAATGATGTATTGTATGTTTCAGTCCCCTCCAGATTCATTGTTATGCCCTCAAGCAGATTGTTTTGAGCCACTTTGCAATCCCAATAAGTGGTACCAGTAAGTCAAATTATGTTTGTGTCTTTTCACTTACTATGTTAGAGAACTTATAAAAAAACAAGGCATACGCATAGATTCTAAGTAGCACTATTTATGGTGATTTCAACAATGTTTATATATCTCAGTGCAAGTATTCTAAACCATTTTTCAAATGAGGTAAAAGTATAATTCATGCAATTGTGCTTTAGCAGATTTAATATTAATAAATTCATGTTTCCAGTGGTATTTCTTAACTTCGTAGACTACTAGAGTCACTGTGCAAAATAAAGAGAGTTAAATATCCTTAGCAAAATATTGAACTAGACAATTCTTTTCCTTTCCAGTTTACGAAATTGAATATTAATTACAATAGAAATAAAAATTGTCAGAACATTGGATTGTCGTGTGTGGTATTTTTGTAAACCGAAAAAAAAATATATATGTTATTCCTATTTTTATTAATAAATATTATTAAGATTCATGTTAATTTTTAGAACTTGGCATTGGAACACCGTGGCACAAACATGGTGTGAGTTGTGTCCAATTTGTAAGGAAGAATGCAGGAAAACCAACAATTACGCAAAAATAAAAAGCGCCAAAATATGCGTTTGGTTGGGAAATGAAAACGTAGACAATTGAAAATGGAAATTCACTTGTCAAAATAGCAAAGACGGTGTGTTTGATATTTCTTAAAATATAAACTCTCAGCAAATATAATTGCGTTTCTTCTTAATCTTTTTAATCTTTAATATTACCAATATTCTGCAAATAAACATGACAGCTTTGTGTACGGTTGGAAGAATAATCATGATCAGTCAGAAAATGTTTTTGTTTTAAAATACATGTAGCAATTTGCGACATTTATCTATCAGCGATAGGTCCTTTTTAGATTGTTTTTATTTGTTTGTAATCCTAAACACTAGAGGCAGAAATTAGCTATTATCATGAGTGTTTCCTGTAAATGTACATTCGTATATCGATCAAACCTTTCAAGTTAACGGAAGAGTTTTATTACATTACTTAACGACATAATCAACGTTCTTTGTGGCAATAACGGGTCTGATCAACTAGACAAAGATATTTTCTCAACGTTATATTATGTTTAAGTATTTCTACTAAAAAAATAAAAACAATAGACTGTCAAAACGTCCCGCACATGTATCGATGTAAAATTCATATAAAGTTTGCATCGAAGCTCCAGAATTAGAGAGATTTAGATATGTAGTGAAACGGTAGAACATAAATAAATGAAAAATATTAGGACGTAATTCGTCTAAGTTTAATATTGCTGAATATTGCTGAACACCGCTAAAGAGTTTTAAACTACAAACCATTTCAGGGTGTCGAACGACTTGTGAACCAAAACATATAGGAGATGGGTGAAAATGTAGGAGATTTCGACCTGAAACATAGGAGAATATATGAGATTCGGACCATCAATATAGGAGAATATAGGAGAGATTTACCTGAAAAACGGGAGAATATCTTGTATCATAAATTTGATAATCGGGCACGCCTATTCCGGAAAACAACGCCCGAAAGAAAATCATTGCTCCCTCACGGTCGCGCTTCTTTTGAAACGTGCACTCATGTAAATTGTTCTGCAATATTTGCAGCCCTGAAAGGGTGACCATTTATATATGTAATAGGATATATTATCTACAATTAAATTCTAACTTATACCTTCAAAAGGTTAGGAAAATTATTAATTCGATGGATGAAGCCCTTTAAATGACCACACAGTCACTAAAAGTAAAACGGAAATTTAGGTTGATCAAGTTGAATATGAGTGAATATTAAAATGATGATATGCATTGCTTATACATTATAACGTACTTTGAAATTAATTGTACTCAATGATCCATGGTTACAAATCATAAATCACTCTAAGTAACAAGGGGTCCAAGCAACAATGTGTTTAGTCTACTTCAAATATTTTTTTTAAATACATTGCAAAGTGTCACATGAAAATATAAATCAAATATTACTGTGATTAAACAATGCTATACGATTGATGCAATCATACTAATGTGTGCATTGTCCACTTACCAATCCTAATATAACTGACTATCTTAAATATAGTCATTGCCTCAACACTGAGATTTCATAATTAACACAATGTTGTACGGAGTCCTTCAGTTGATAGTCATAAGGTGATCATGAAAGCTATGGAAAAATCATGATACAAAATCATAAATTAAAAAAAGAACTGTATGTCTCACAATAAAAGGGGGTGAAGCAAAATCACTACAGGTATCAAAAGGACTTGTAATTAAGTCATGTTTTAAGAGCAATGCCTTGATAGCTGGACCAACGGAACCCATAAATATTCTATAAGATTTTCTTCATGAACTTGTGATCAATCAATTTCAAAGCATTCTGACACATCACTTGATTAATACCCTGGAACTATGTGAAAGCTTGAATGATCAATTTAAAGTACGAATACTTTATTGGCTTTTTACAGGTCAGTTGTTTTATAAAATTGCGGGTGTAAATTGGACTAAGATAAACTAAGGTATTTCTAGACAATTCATGCAATGTTAATGACTATCTGTCTATGATATTTTGCTGCTTTTTGTTGTTATGGTATATACTATTGCAGGAACTGTGTTCTTACTACTTCGTCGTTGATTCAACTACATTGCAGTACTGTCGGTTTGATACACAATCAAATCATATATATAATTGTGAAAAAAAACATCGGTGTACCAAAAACACACAACTCACCAACACAACAGACGAGCTGTAGATACCCATATAGCACTATGGAGCTTGCTGTTATCCTTACTATAATAATAGAATTTATAGCATACGTACACTGTATGGATGAAAAAGAATACGACTTCACGATTCTACATAATAAACGTGGACTTGCTGAAGTCATTTCGATTTTGGATGTGAGCAGCGTCATACAATGTGCAATTCATTGCTCTTCAACTAAAAGATGTAATCAAGCAAATATTTGCAATTCCACGAAATGTGAGCTTCTAATGGGAAGACTTGGAGAGGATATGGATATGGCGGTGGAACCCAATGCAAGGTTTATCTGTATGTATATTGTTATTACATACTTATCATATTTTATCTTTAGCATTAACGTTCATTTTAAGATATTTTTTCCAATTAAACGTTATGAATTATTGAGAAAGCCATATCTGCCGTTTTTTTATTAATTTGTATGTACATTGTTATTGTATATTTGTAAAACTTCTTTTGACAAGGGAAGTTTAGTTAGTCTAACTAAACTAGTAATTAGTTAATATGTCTCTATATTTTATTTGATGGCTAATTACTATTTTGTCTTACGTTTTACTATTTTGGCTATGAGAAAAGTGTATCTGTATGCATATTTTCATTCAGTACGTTTAGTTCTTTCAGTTAATTATTTCTTATATTATACCTTTTATAGTTTTTTACCCTTATAAGGGTAACATTAAAACCGTTATGTATGTAAAATCGTATGCCATATTTATCTAGATATTTCAAAAATAAACGTTGTGATATTGTAACTGACTCATAGTAAGGCGCATACGATTCTTGTGTGGTTTTTATACTTAATAAGTATACACTACCAGAACAATTCCTTATTAATTGGTTTAACATTAGAACTTGTTTTGTGTGTTGATATCAGTTACACTATGGCACCGGTTTTGTACGTTTATTGTGCCATAATACATTTCAAAAGTTTTAAATGGGTACAGATTCAAATGCAAAGTAGTTATGCGCATTGTTTTAGTTTGAAAATAAATTTCAAACCTAACTATTAAAATTTAGTCAATGTTGAACGCTATATAGATTATTGAGAACATGCCTGTGGTTTATTTATTGATATTTTAAAAGTTCAATATATTTTATTTCAATTTTATTCATTATAGATAAACGGAAACCTGAAGCAGTGGCAAACGGCGAAAACGCGACTAACAATACGCCCTTACCGGAACGCGGTTAGATATTTTCTAATTTTACAATATTTTGTTAAAGGTATTGTTAGCTGCGTTACCATAAGACGCAATATAATACATAAATGGGATTTTGATATTATTTGCCTGAAAGTAAGTTACACTGCCTGGTTTATTATGTTATTGTCGTTGCTATTGCCTTATAAACATTGGCATTTTATTTGATTATTCAATTCAAATTATTTTTATTGGTTCATTTAATGCACGCAATAAACACATTCTGTGGTTGTGTCAAGTATATAGAAGATAAAGATACCTATATCCTTACACTACCGTCTTTTTGCATATCATAGCTCATAAACTCTTACTGGATGGCAACATCTTAGGCGCCAATTTTCTAGTTCATATATTAATGAATCTGAGGCTAGGTTTGGATTTTATCTCAGAATGCTTTTTAAACTACTAAGCACCCTATTTTATTTTCATGAGTTTCATACACAGCATACATTTTGTTACTATTGTTTTTCTAAACAAAGCCTCAATCTGTGAAACGGCTGTGAACCGCGAAACATCAACATGCTATTGGGTTCCAACGCAAACAACAACATTTTTGGCGGCAAATGATATTTGTGAAACGGAAGGAGGCTACCTAGGTCATATCAAAACACATTCAACTCACGACTTCTTACTGGCAAATGAAATGATCGGGTACGGAGACTTTGTTGAAATTCACTGACTTCATTCTTTTAAATATATATTTATGAATATTTGGCAGATATTGATTTGTTTTGTTTTCAGTAAACATGAAGTATTATTGATCCGGTTTTGACATGATGACTTTTAGATCATCATGCTCAAATTGGGTCAATATTATCTTAATGTTTACTGCATATAAGTCAATATATGCTTTATTGAATGTTTTTTTGTCATTAACACATTAAAAACATCATTAATATTTAATTTTGTTTCGCTATATTAGGTTGCCCGCATTGGCTAAGTCCGAAATACGACTGCATATTTTGGATTGACAATAGATTGCATTTTAATATAAATCATGTCACTAAAACATAATTTTAATTGATTTATTCAATAATTTAAAAGATTGTATTTTGACATGAAAAAAAGAAAAATGAAAATGTGCCATAGATAGGTCTAGAACTCGGAACTTCTCTATACATGGGCAAGCACCTTAACCGCTACACCAGTGAGGGCTAGGCAAATCGCAATTTAAAAAATACATATATGTAGATTGATGAATATTTACATATTGAATGACAACTAAGATGAACGAGCGATAATAACAAGTGACATTGCGAAAAATGCTATTTATTTACGTTACTCAGATAACATCTCATGCAACAATTTCTATGCAAGTCAACATTGAGTACGTTGACTTGCTCTCGACCAATCAAAACACTGCTTACAAACCTATCATACAATTAAATATGTTGATGATCAGCTTGAATATGCTTTACATTTTTATTTTATTCATTGTGTGTATGTTACTGCTTCTGACTCATTGGTTTATTTTGTTTGTATCGGAATTCATATGTTTGTGTATCGTCCTTTATCTAACATGACCTGCCCACTCGGCAAGGGTCGTCCATAGTACGTCTTATTCGGACGTGACGTCGAGAGGACGACATAATTTGGGTCCATATGTAAGTTTTCCGGACGTCTTTTTACGTCCCGGTGTTCGTAGAACGTCATTCGTACGTCCGATTTGGACGCGACGTCGATACAACGTCTTTTCTACGTCCGCGACAAGCAAGGACGTCCGGAAAACTTACGTGCGGGCCCAAATTAGGTCGTCCTCTCGACGTCCGTTGACGTCTTGCCGAGTGGGTGTGACACATTGTTTATCGTCCTCTATTTTACAGAACCCGCCCCACATGGATAAGTCTCAACGACCTAGTACTAGGCATGTTCCTGTGGGGTGATAATACATTGCTGGGATCTTGGACTAACTGGAGCGGCGGTGAACCAGGAATTGGTAATTAACATCTTGATCACACAAATCCTCGTCAGGGTCTCCAATTGACCTATACTCATCTCATATAAGCATTGCATTAGGTCATACTGAGGTTTTATGTCAGCTGATGTCTTCTTACGGTTCTCATAGTGTGTGAAAGGCCGCTTGAAACTATAACAAAATGCCTAATCATAAGGAATAAGTAACTATTTGTGCGGGAATAAAATGATTTTAATACGTTCCCTGTTCATCCTCGTAAGCACTGTGAAATGAACACGGTGTCCTCTAATTTAGTCTGAAAATAAAATACAATTTCATAATAATATTATGTGTGGTTACTGCTGAAACATTAGTTTAAATGGCCTCTTTTCATCTACAGAAAGCATATCACAATTGAGAACCCTCTTATTTTGGAGTAGGGGATGCTTGATTTAAGAGTTTTGATTTGATAATATACCTGAGGCTTTTGTCAGATGGCTTTGTAAAACCAGACATTTTAACACCTGTATCGATTGCAACCTTTTCTGTATCAGCGCATGTGGTTTTTCCAGGCTACAACTGCATACGATTATATCCAAATCAGTGTGAACGCTGGCAGTGCAGTTGAATGCTAGTTTTGATTTGATAATATACCCGATGCTTTTGTCAAGCGGCTTTGTAAACAAGCCATTTTAACACCTGTATCAATTGCAACTGTTTCTGTATCCACGCATGTGTTTTTTTCCAGGCTACAACTTCATACGATTAAATCCAATTCAGTGGGAACGCTGGCATTGCAATGACGGTCTAGCGGTACTCTGTGATAGATGTTTAGGTTAAACTGTATAAGAACCAGCTGAGCGAGCTTGCTGGCATTGCATAACACTTGATTAAGGCGTTTTGTTGACTTCTTATGATTCAAGTTTGTGTGAATAAGATTACAATAAGTCGATGAAGGTGTTAAGGATAAACCCCTATATTGCGAGCTATCTATCTACCAGTTTTCTTCATTTAATCTATTACGTGTCGCTAGCCTTTATTGAGGGCTTTGTTTACTGAAAATATATATATATGTTAACCTACTACTGCTTGTATATGAGTGTAATTTCGATATAAAACACATAACGTGTATGCACGCAGTTGTGATTTGCTTTGGTACTAAGGTTTGTCAATTTCTTTTATTGTTTGCTGAAATTTGACAGGTTTTTTTTCTTGCGTATTTGTGTCGGTGCCAAGACTATTTTTAAAAAGTGACATATCTTCATCGTGAATTATGTTTCCCAAAAAGATTGGATCACAAATGTCACAAAAGTCCACCACAAATGTACAATTGTAATACATTTATTTATGGTATGTAGCAGTACGCCTGCTGAGCATAAATAATTTGAGGTGGTATACAATTAATTTGGTAATGTCAACATGTTTGCTTTTCCTAGACAAAACTGGTTATTTGAATATATTTTTTAAGAACATAATGAAGAAAAGGTTTTTCCTGGCATTTGACATATAACTTTTAGTTTGTGATTGGAAATTAATCTACAATATATAATATTGTACAATATTCTACAATACATACTTGTTCTTATAAATGTAATACTAAGGGTTCCGTGTATTTTTTTGTATATATTTTTTTTATTAAAGTTTTCTTAACACATCTAGAATTGTCAATCGTATCATGCTATAAATCTGAAGGTATCGCTTACATGTCTCGCTTACTGAAAGAATTCCCATTTAACCTATAAATGTATTTCAAATAATAGAAATAAAAATTAAAGGTTTTCCGGCGATGTCTGATTTACAGCAGGTTTTTAATTGTTTTTTTTACAGGTGACTCAAAAACTGGTCGCGAAAAAATGAGAAGAAAACAAACCCCACGCTTACAAGACTCGCTCTAATCATTTATGATGTGTCAGACTTTGTAATCTAGAATATAAATAGGAAAAGTAAATACACACATAACCTTTGTTTTATATACAACAAATGCATGAAACCCATTCAAATGCGAATCGTAGGTAAGTCCAATCGCTCGTTCATGTTCGCGTTAAAGGGAGGAGACCAGAAATGGATATCAATCACTTTATGAATTATTAGTCATATTTTAGTTTTGGAAAATGCCGAAATATTCATTTCATATCCTATTGTAGTACATGTTTGCATTTGAAGCAGTAAAAAAATATAGATACATCGTAGGTGGACTTTGATGCAACTATAGTTCGTATTTGTTCATTTCTTCTTAGATTTTGTTACAAGGTCTTTAAAAATACTTTAACGAGAGCTAACTCTTCTGATTTTAAGTAAGTATCCTCCCCACGTTTCAAAACGTGATTAAAAAATGACATACCTCTAACATCAAGTAATATCCGTTCATAGTGATAAAAAACTATGTAATCCAAAACAGAAGAATAAAAACTTCATTCCTTATTTCATTTTAATGTAATACATGCCATCTTGATCACATTTAAACAAGTACTAAATACATTTACTCTAACGTGTGTCTATTTATATGTTCCATTGTTATTATGCATTTGCGTACTTACGTCACAGTATTTCTACGCAAAACATTGCGTCACAATCGGGCTCGTATTTATTACGCTTACGATTTTAATCAATCGAATTGTTTAATGTGCGACAATGGTGTATATATGAATTTTGAAATGAAAAAAGGTCGTTTCTTAAGGTGTTGATGAATAGTACATTTTTAAAACGAATACAAGCTAATTTTAATTACAAAAAACGGACAAAATAGAGAAACAACATGATTTGATTTTATATCACTTTATTGAACTTTTATTCACTTTATTGAACTTTTATTCTATTACCAGTAATTGTTTTAATAATACTGACCGGTATAAACCAAATTACTGAAACAATTTTATTTTTGGCCCTTTCGGGGATTTTAAATGAATCTCTTATTTCCATTAGTTTGACATTCAGATTATATTATCTAGGAATAAAACAATACTACAATTCGTGAGGAGTGAAATCTGTCAATTCTCCTCGGTAAAGCAAAAAAATAGCTTCACTCGATCTTCACTCTCGTTAAACTATTTTTTGCTTCCACTCGGAGAATTGACAGATTTGACTCGCCACCCATGAAATATTGGCATTATATCTATATACTATGTTCCTATAATATCGACACATCACTTAATTCAATTAAAATGTTTCGCGAATATTCCAAAATTGCGTTTATCCATTTAAATCTCATTAATAGATACTTCGCTAATGAATTGTATAATTAATGACGTACTCAATGAACTATATGTTTAATGAGCGGCATCAGCTTTTGACATCCTGTTTGTAAAGCCCAAGGGAAAAATTTAGCGTAATTGCTAAGAAAGTTAATCAACAAATTCATTTTGATTTGTTTGATTACACTTGTCTATGTGACGTTAGTTAATTAAATAACAGAGCAAGGATTTAATAAGAATTTACAATAAATAAGTTTATTAAAGTAGAATTTATTTTATTTGGTATGAGCTCATTCGGTTGCACGTTTTCAAAAACGGTCGTTGGGTGGACAAGTGCCTCGATGTAAAGATCATGG
>LQRL01125155.1:729-20780 GCA_001703475.1 Hydroides elegans
CTGGAAATTAATTTTGAGGCATATTTGATACATTATTTTGTTTTTGCTGCAGGATTATGATTGCAATTGGTATTTAATGAATTACTTACGCAAGGGGATCAATTTAATCCGCGATCGCTCATCGATTCGCGATGATCCCAGGGTGCAGATCACGCGTTATTGTTCAATTCAGATAAACGTATGTGCTCAGAAAGCAGAATGCGTTTTACTTTTGTCCTTTAAATTTGCATTTTTTATAATATTATATAATTTTCAATTACACGGTAACTAGAAAACACAATAGCAAGTTTTACTGTAGTGCCTCTATTTGAAAATGATCAAATTACAGGTTTAAAAAGGTATTGCAATAATTTTCATATCTCATCAATTACCAACGGGTGCTGGTCAACTCGCCAAAAAACCAACTCGCCAAAATTACCTTGGTCAACTCGCCAAATTATTTTGGTCAACTCGCCAAATTCAATTGGTTAAGTCGCCAAATTCCTTTGGTCAGCTCGCCAAAAAATGATATTCATGAAAGTTAAAAACAACATTGTCAACAATATTTTTATCGAATTTTTTAAATGTAATGCAATCATTAAACACATTTTACACTGAAAATAGGATCAAGTGCTTTATTTTGCTGATCACTTGTGCTCTGTAACACATGATTATGTCGTGCGTTACGTAAGCATGGCTCCCTTGTTCTGTGAATCCGGAGCAGAGGTCAGATATATTTTATCAGAATGATCAGAATGCTTGGATAAGAGAGCGGGATTAGCATATTTAACTTTGTATCAAAATTAGAGACAACTAAAAAAACTTATTTCATTGAACAATTTGCGTAAATAAGGACCTAGGGAAATTCATAAATATACCCAATCATTCTAAAACATATAGTTAGAACTACATTGTAGAGTTTAAACAATGTTCATTGTAGAGTTTAAACAATGTTAAGTCTATTATATTGGCGTAATAACAGTTTTGAATTCACACTGATCACTTTAGAAAATAAACATTATTTATCTATCTTTAAAAATATTTTTTTTAATCGATCAAATTTGGCGAGTTGACCAACGCTTTTTGGCGAGTTGACCAAATTTTGGCGAGTTGGTTTTTTGGCGACTTGGTTTTTTGGCGAGTGGTTTTTTGGCGAGTTGACTATAACCCTTACCAACGATATATATCTGCAAGAAAACAGCACAACGGAGAAAAATTTTAAACATCAAAATACACCGTATTCTACTCTTAAAAAAAAAAACAAGGTCAGGTTGCATCATTTAACAAAAAAAAATGTTTTCAAAAGGAAATTAAAAATTAATAAAAACTTGGGTGAGTTGACCAAAAACTTGGGTGAGTTGACCAAAATATTTGGGTGAGTTGACTTAAGCACCTGGGTGAGTTGGTCACAACTTGGGTGAGTTGGTTTTTGGGTGAGTTGGTTTTTGGGTGAGTTGTCCGACATCCACTAAGAAGGTCCATCTGTGTTAAGTACTTATGGTGAATTTTGTTGATGAATAGTTTAAGTACATGGGAGTATTAGTACTTTGTAACTTATGACTTTACTTCTTGTCTAAAGGGAGAGCAAACACGACTTTTTTTTATCTTGATATATTTGATTTATTGGTGTTTTCAAAATATTAAGTTTATGCTTATGATACCTGCCATGCCTGTCTTTTTGTTTCGTCAAACTATGAGATTTTCCTTTATAACTTCATAATTCATTTTGGACAACAGCTTTTTAAAGCTGGATTAAATTAAAACTATTCTCATTATAATTTTTCGATGGACATTGGTGCATATAGGTGTAATATGAATATAGCTTGATGATCAACGATAACAGTTGTATGCTATATGATAAGTTCTATTCTGTATGTTAATAAAACGATTATTTAGTTTTTAAGTCATTTTATTGTATCGGTTCTATGGTTTTGTTTTAATAGCACGTACATTTACTGTGCAAGACAATGTGGTTCATTTAAAACATATTTCAGTAGAACAATCTTGTTAAGTAACATGCCAAGCAACATCATTTTATCTACCGGTAGTTCGCATATCATTAAAAAAGTAGAAAATCGTTTCTCACATCGAATTAAACTGATACCAAAATTGATATCAAAATTTAATATAATTATTTATCTTTAATACTTAAGTTTAATACATATGTATTTTACAAAAAAAAACTGCCATATTATTTTTTGAAAATAAAATTATTATTTGCATCTTGTAATAAACTAGTGATTTTCATGATCAAATAAAATTGTTTCTTGAAAATAATAAACAGCAGTGTGCGTCCGCTACGAAGTAAATTCTTTTACGTGATCTGCGGTCCAGGACGTTCACCCAATTTCACTGTGGACCGCCTTTTTGAAGAGGTGCTACAACATCCGCTGCGACGTGCTGTGTCTAGCACACTCAATATCACAAGTGTTCTATTTATGCTGGATGCGAACAATATCAATCTTAATTTCTCTTCCGATAGGTTTCGTGCTACGTTGCACGTTTTTCACAACAAAATGAAAGCTATTACTGACTTTTTCAAAGCCCCATCAGACACACATTACGTTTCTCCAAATGTCATACCATTCAGGGGAGCGGAATGTGTTCTATCCAACTTCTACAGATTTCACCTAACATATAAGGATCGAGTATACAAAAGTGTTGAACATGCAAACCAAGCTGAAAAATCAAGAATGAATTATGCACCCAATCCTGTCTCAGCAATTATGCAGACTAGTCACCCTCGAGACGCAATGCGGCTATCCAAATCTATTCACACTACCAAGAAATGGGAGGATACTAAATGTGACATAATGACATCTCTAATTAATCTGCAAGCTCAACAGTGTCCCGAATATAAAGAAACAATTTCCAGTAACAATGATATAATTGCAGAATCTTTACCTTTCGAGTATTATTGGTCGGCAGGCCTTCCCCCGAAATACATGGCATGATGATGATGATGATGATATTTCTAGATTGTTGTTGTATTGAAGGAATATGGACGAAGTGATATATTCTAGGAGAACGACTAAATGTATTGTGTATTACATTCAAAACTTTGACAAATTTCGACAACATTGCAAATCAATATTATTGTGCTGCTGTTTCATTGCAATTTCAAACTTGTTTCTGCATTATTAACATGATTTTGAATTAAAAATATAAATACATAAATTTTCTTTAAAATCAACATTCGGTGATGTGCAAACATTGTCATACAGAGACAAAGCATCGGATAAAGATGGAATTGTCGTCGTCAGAAAAGACGGTTTCCCCTGGTGGTTTTTCTGCTGCAGAAAGAACCTATATATGGAAATTACGTACGCATAACCTCTGACATGCTGTTATATTGGTAAACCAAAACCAGAAGTGAAAGGGTTCTCAAAGGACATGAGAGCATATCTGGCTCAATACTCAGTTCTCGAAGGTATATTGTACAGCCGCCTTCTTGCAGACGGTGATACTGCGAATGATTCATTACAGTATATCGTTCCTCACGCAAATAGGCAAGAAATTATGCAACATTTGCATAATAACAAAACAAGTGCCCATTTAGGGGTGAAAAAGTCATTGGAGAAAATTCGGGCTCGTTTCTATCGGCCACGTTATAAAGCTGATGTTGTTAGGTGGTGTGCCGAATGTAAGGTTTGTGTGAGCCACAAGCAAAGTTACAATCCGAAGAGAGCACCACTTTAACAGAGATTTACATTTCAACCTTAGAACGTATCGCTATCGATATTGTTGGACGGATTTACCCTGTTACTAAACGTGGGAATTTGTATATCCTTACCGTCACGGACTATTTTACATGTTTTGTGGACGCCTATACCAGATACTGCCCAAACAGTAGCGGATAAATTGGTAACAGAATGAATATGTCGCTGTGGAGTTCTAGAAGTCGCTCATAGTGACCAGGGTAGAAATTTTATTTCCGATCTTTCCACTAAGATGTGCGACCTTTTGGAGATAAAGAAGACAACCGCTAGTCGATACAGACCCCAATCTAATGGATTATGTGAAAATATGAATAGAACGTTGAAAACGATGTTGAGATCATTAGGGATGACCATTCACCTTTCGCTCTAATGGCATATCGAGCAAATATACAAGAGAGCACAAATGTTTCTCCAAATATGTTTATGTTTGGCCGAGAATTTAAATTGCAAGTCGATCTATTGTATCAAACTAAGAACGATACGTAGCTGCCAAGAAATCGGGGGTAGAAAGGAAAGTGCCGGAGGACCGTGAAGGGCTTTCTTCTCTCATCCTTTCAACTCGTGAGGAGATTACGCGTCTGGAAGTTCTCGAAGCAAAAGCTAAGAGAGCATTGAAAAAAAAAGAAAACGAAGACCTCGCAGCGCTGAAAAAGACCTCGAGGAGCAGAAGAAGATAAACCTCGGTCTGGCTAAGGAATTGGAACTAGAACGGCAAGAGAGACGATGGCCGAAAAGGAATGCGAGGAGAAGAGTGAGCTTAAATCACAGGCTGAAAAGAGTAAGCAAACTAAAGCAGAACAGTTCGACAAATATATGTTTGCCATGAAACAGGCCTTTGACCAATGAATTAACTTGAACTGTGGTTAAACACCACCCGTTGCCCATGCAAAGACCAACCTACAGAAAGCACAGAAATAAATACTCGCCCATATTAAATTACTTACCTTTTTTTTATTAACGTAGTACATAAACATATAAACTTGTAGATTTTTGTAGTAACTTCGTATGTTCAAATATATATAATTTTTTTATGAGGACATAACCTTCTTAATAAGGGGATAGGTGTGAAATGACCTCATGTTTAATAATTTAACATTATTTCTGAATATTTTCAGTGACGATTTTGTTCTTATAATAAAGGTGGCATTTTTTACGAATCATTTAATGTAAATCATCATTTTCGCTATGCGAACTTGCCTTATGTTCTCACCTTAAAATACTGCCAAAAACTTATTTATTTGGATTTTAAAGATAAAATAACATTAAACATTGCAGTTTTAAACGCTTATTCAGATAAAATGTCAATAAACATTAAAGCTATATGTCGAAATTTGGGGTTCTGGCGCGGCTCGATTCGGGGCTTCTGTAGGTGCCCCAAGCGCTTATAAGACGAATTATCGTCATTTTTACACACCTTTTAACATGCGTTAAGGGTATTTTTACGGGTTAAACTTTTCTTCGTCTCATTTTACTTTTTGTTTGGAATGATATGTTTATTATATGGTAGTATCGCTCATAATAAGGCTCTAGTTACGATTTATTCAGTTATGTCTATACGTGCTTCATACGTATACCGATAAAATATGAGGTGTTTCGTATTAATTCGATTAAAATATAGTCTGTTATTTATTATTTCGCTTTAATTTCTTGTTTAAAGTGTAAAAAGTATCTCTAGTGGCTAGAGGGAAACCAGCGGAAGTGCAAGGTTTCAGAATTTTAGTCTCAAAACAGCATTTTTATGTGTTTTAACTTTAATTACTATGTATTGTGTTATTTTTTACATATCTAGTTAATTTTAATGTCTACTACAAGTGATTTTATCGTGGTTACTCGCATGATTATTATTTATGTACACAAGTTATCTTAGTGACGACCCGTCGGGTATATAAGGGCCCGTCTGACTCGTTCAGTAGCTCAGTCTCGAATTAGAACTAGGTGAGTTCACTTAAAATACATAAAAAACAGCTGTCAAATGGAAATGTAAATACTTGAGTTATATTTTCATTAGTAAACGAATTTCTTGAACGTATATGAACAATTACATGGTCTACGCGTAAACCAAAATCCATTTTAGGATTGTTTACGCCAAGTAGATTGTAATTTATCCTTTTCGTTGTTCATAAATCATAGATTTCGACAGTTGTTGTAAAGAATTATTTGACTGATCTTGCTTAACTTCGACGCAGTTTATTGGAATAAGATCGATTAGATTATACATTTTGGGATATTCACTGTGTAGAGAATAAATAGAAAGTTGCTCTTTTATATATATTATCGTATTAACTATGCGAATGTTAGGCAAACTATGAATAAATATGAAAAACGTCGAATTACGTGTCACTGAGTTACATTAAAAAGTCTTACTCATAAAAGGCTCGGCTCAAATCCTTTGAACTACATAATCACATAACGCGAAGTACAAATTATAGATAAGTTAAAGTCAGGGTTGTCACACATGTCACAGGACGGCGTTTTAGCATCAACTGTATAATAGGTAGCCTGCCTGTTAAACAAGTGAACAAGTGCATGATTTACCATTATTCTTCATACATTCTTATAAGACATTCTTATTTACATTTAAGTTAGCTAAAACATGGTTTTACTAAACCTTGCCACTTTAATTTATTGTTTGCATGCATTTGTAGCTACAACTCAAACTGTTTTCATACAAAACATTAAACTAATATATACCTTTGCTTGCTTTTAATGCTTTTATTTTTTAAATTAATTTATATTATTGATTATATATTTAGGTGATTCGAAAAATGAGACCGAGAAACCAACATTCCAAGATTTCCTGAAAAGGGAAAAAAAAACACGATTCGGTACAAAGGAACCCCAACCGAAAAAAGAAAGACCGAAGACAAGAGCATACAAAAAGCCAAGACCGCAAAAGTAAGTATTCATATTGAGTGTTTTATATGAAGCTTCTGGCTTCATTTAGCAACTTGTTATAGCAATCAACATTCTTGATGCTGCTTCTAAGAATGTATATGGTCGTCCAGGAGTCAGGTCGACACATTGAAAGCTTTGTAGAATCACATGTCGGTCAAGTGATCACACCTTTTGACGAAGTTTTTCTTTCGGAATCTTAGTTTAGTCACGTCGATATTGCATATTTAAAACACATTTTAAAAACACATTTCTGTGTGCATCGGGAACAAATATCTAATGTTTTTGAACCGGAAATCGAGCGGTGTTGGCGGTTTCACGAAAGTGTCAGCTGGGTCACATATGACACACCCAAAGTCACACAGTGTAGCCAGCCTCAATTTGCATGATCAACAGAAAGTCAATATATGAAAACACTGAATAAAAGGTGATGTGGAACTTGGATTCGATGTCCACATTTAAAGCCGATATTCGTTCATTTTCTCTGGCGGCTTCATATTTCAACCAATCATATTGCAGTACCGCTTTGCAAATGGGGGCAGACGGCTTTGTGTTGAAGCCATATTTAAATAATAAAAGTTGAAAATAATATGTGGAAATAAAATTGAATTAAAATGGAATATTGTGAGTGATTAATTTTACCAAAAGGTATGATGTTTATATAACAGAAAGATAATAATCTATCGATTTCACTCATTAAATATGATCATAGGTGTCTACGGGAATGTATATTTTTCGTTAAAATACTGTGTAATGGCTCAGTTGTATTTTTAATTTTTTTTTATTGAAACATTCTAGTACGATGGTAAAATGCTGATGTACCAAATAGTTGAATGTGAAGAAATCGTATATATAGCAATATTGATTTTATTTAATAATTGCCCCTTTTGTATAATCTGAGTTGAATCAAACGTTAACAAATGTCATCCAATCACATTGTAGGATTTTATCAAAAATTAAAATGTATATATGTTTTGCGAGATTTGTAAATATTAAGATATATACATCACTGTTTTGTACTTCTGAACAGATATGGCAGAGGTAGGTCAAATACAAAAAAAAAAACAATTCAAGGCATCGACTTCATTGAGAATGCCGAGCATCTCCCCGGACAACTTCCAACCAAACGAATATAGGGTTTTGTTGAATACTCTTCGCCCAAACCAGCAGGACAATGCCAGTTTGCGAAACAGGATGCAGTAGCCATAGTTTCATCCCTAGCTCATGAACATTGGCTATTTTGCAATATCTATACCGTGACCACAGTTACTGTCACAAAAAGGATAACCAAACTGTACGATCTGTTAACACGCAAATACATGTCTCATGGCAAAACGACAGTTTTTTAGGCAAAAGCATCTGACATATTGGAAAATGTTGGTACCGTGATTGGTGAGTTTTGTCACGATGGGTGTCAACGAAAGCGCTATGAACATGATACAATTTTAACATGACTGAAAGTGAATGGCGATCTCTACAAGGCAAGAGATTTGATAGGAAAATGATATGTGATGACTATGTTGATAGAAAGTGATTGAACACATCTAATTTGGACCTAGGACTGTGCAGCCTTAGCTGTATGAGACTTTCGACAAGTTGAAAAACTCAAGCCACTTGTCGCAAATGCCTGTCGAAGCCGAAAGTGTCATTGAACAAGCCCATGAGTGTATTTCTTGTTAAATAAATCATGATTTGGGCAGTAAACAATGGAAAGACAAACGAAATTGATGCCCACATAAGCCAAAAGAAAAACAGACCAGTCAGTTTAAAAGATGAACGATTTAACCGCCTCACACTAATGTGTGCAATAGCCCTGTTCTATTAAGACGATCTTGTGACATTCGAGGACAAGTATCAAGTATGTTTTATTGCACTCGAGACCTTAAAAGTCATCCATTGTGCGGTTGCGTTGCTGAGCTTGCATTTCGTTGAACCATTTATTACGTCAAGTGAAACTACCTACTCCAAACTCATTCCGGCATTCAACACCAAATGAAATAAGTAAAACTCTTTATTTAGTGAAAAAAAAACTAAAACTAAAATAGAAGAAAAACTAAACGTTTTTAGTTGCCAGCATAAAAAAAAAACGAAACTGAAAGTTTCACACGTGTTCAAATCATAAGGTTAGCTTTGTTGACAATGTTTCCGGTTCTGAAATGGACAAAGTAACTGTAAATACTTTGGTGGCGTGATTTGATAAAGATCAACAAGAGAAAGTAAGGTAAAAATTGAGGTTAAAAGTTAAAAAAAAATTCTTAAACAAAAGTCATTGCAGACAGTTGAGGGTGAGATTAGTCAGTCTGAAAAAAAAAACACTCAATCTATCATAAATGAACGGACACACACCCAGGACGGACTATGGTCCGTCCCTGATAATGGTACCAAAAACAATTGCTTTTGTAACTTTAAAAATATGTCGTTCCAGGAAAAGAAAAGCCTAAAGAAAGGGTGTATATTTTCTTCTACGAGAAGTGATGGAGGTGTATAGACGTGCGAGGGAAGCGAAAAGAGCCGAGATCAAACATAGAATGCGCAAAGAACACCTACGTCTTCTTGAAACTGATTGGTACACTTCCTGGTCACTAAACTGGCGTAACAATCTTCTCAAGACGATGGAAAGAATGGCTTCGTTAATTTGTATAAGCAACATGTAAAAGAAACAATGGAAATGAAGATCACCATCCTAGACGAGAAACGCAAACAAGATCAGGCACAATATGATGCATTTATTGCTACGTTTAAAACCATGTACCTTCACCACATAGAAATCGACAACTTAACGTCAGACGAGATAGCCATGGTGATGGCAGTCAGAGAAAACAGAAACTAGTTGTTTTGTTACGTTTGTTAAAACCAATAATACCACAGTATTTCATAGGGCAGTAATGTCAATAGTTCATTGTAGATTTTAGGTAAGTTTTTTAGTTAATAAAATGGCTGTTCCAAAACAATTATTCGTCAAATTGTCGTCGTTTAAATCTTGGTCGACCGCAGTTATCTCTGCTATCTAGAGGGTAATCATTTTGTCCTACTTCATGGAAGCCCGACTTGAGGGTACTTCAGGAAGATCCAGACCGATGTCAATATGGGTCTGCATTTTGTTGCAACTAAACAAAACAAAAAAAGTTGAAAATGGAAATATGTTATAACAGAAATATGTCATGTTGCACTGGTAAAATAAAGAGACATGACTACACAATTCGGAGATATTTGGCTTTAAGAGAAACTATTCAATGACTGCTTAGCAAAACACGGACCAAAAACAAAATGGGGCATATGTCAAGATACGAGCAAAGTAGGGCGCATGAGTCATAGTGCACAATATTGCCCACAAGGCATGCGAACTCAAAGAAATTTAAAGGAGATGTGCAAAGTCATAAATTACTACATCATTGTCGGACGAACAGACCTAGGAACCAACGCAAAATCCACTGCAACAATTCCTAATGCATCTGCTATTCTTCGAAAGAAGCCATCGAAACTGCTTAGAAAAAAGACAAGGAAGCTAAAAATAATCGAGAAGCACATCGAGGAAAGGTTCAAGATATTTCGGACAGGTGCTAAGAAGTTATATTGCGCCCTCGCATTAAATCAAGTCACTATATATTTGTGTGCTATCATGGATTTGCGGTTCGGGTGTTTAGTACACATGTGTAATTTGACCTTTAGAAAGATATAACCTTTCTAACAACTAAATGTATTGCAAAACTTTTATTTTTATTTCGGGGACGTGATCGTATTTTTGAATTGAATTCATATTTTGTTGTGAATATATAACAATGAGTGTTTTAGTGGAGCCGATGATAGTTTCCTTTGAAAGCTTTAGATTATTTTTAATTGCGTTTTCATGATTGCTTTGATTACACTGTGCCTTTAAAAGATTATTCAGCGACAACATCACCCGATGGACTGGTTACTGCTTCGTGAACGCCAAGCGATACGTTCAAGACAGGGGAAGATGGAAATCCATGGTATGCAACGTCTTGCGATACGCCACAGGGTCAAGTAAATTCAGTGGCTCTAAAAGATTAATATACTATAACAAATTTAAACCAGTTATTTTTAATCACATATTTGATGTAGTATCTTATGGATTTTCATTATGTTATCGCAATAACATTACCTCGATTATAAAATCGTTTTTTTTTTCGGTTGAATTGATACGATTGTTATTGAGCTATATCTAAATTACCATTGGTTTATATGTAGTTTGTTTGTTCTTGAGAAATCATTAACTCAACCAAGAGTTGTAAGGTTATAAGCGTTGAATAGTAAGGTTAGAACAAGAGTGATATGTAGATTGTGTAGATACAATTGACGTGGGCTACTTTTGTGTGTCGTACTTGAAAGCGATACCTGTTTTATCGTGATGGATCGGGTTTCTCTTTCACTATATATTAACTGCTTAAAGTTATTGATTTTTTTTTTGTTTTAATGATTGTGCCTAAATTCTGTTCAGTATCTTAAAACACTGAATCTATGTTGGTATATAAGTCTTTCTATTACATGAACAACATATATTGTAACTTATTTTTGTTTTAATGATTGTGCCTAAATCCTGTTCAATATCTTAAAACACTGAATCTATGTTGGTATATAAGTCTTTCTATTACATGAACAACAGATATTGTAACTTTGCTCAGAAAAATTGTTTTCTGTTGTTTGAACTTGATTACTCTTTGAAATTGGAATACGTATAAACAAGGCAAATTCCGAATCGGTCCTGACGTAGCAAATCAAATCTTGACTTCAATGAGTCGATGTCAGCCTATCCCACCAACGAGCGTCGTCAAGCTATTGCTGCGCTCTCCTCGCTGGCCCTTGAAATCGTTCAAATGCACTTTGCGAAACAGAGTCACTATTGGGCCTGTTGTCAGCAACCACACCGACGTCACATATTAGTATAGATTAATGCTTCGAAGGAGAGACTTAGCTCGCCACGAATCTATAAGGTTGGAACTCGCCGGAAAGGTGGTTGCCAGGAATGCCTTTCAAACCGCCTATGATAGAAGCCATGGTATCCATGGACGCATCCTAAAGTGGTGGGGCGTAGTGTACCAGGACGCCAATTGGAGCAAGGCGTGGCATCGATTAGCCCAGATAACATTGCTAGAATTAAGGACAGTCCTAATTGCGCTCTAGCTACTGGACCATCGATTGAAGAAAATAGTTGTAAAAATCCGGATATCAGTATAACAAGCGTTTTGAAGGATTTGCATTGGTTACCCATGTCGGAAAGGTCCAAGGTCAAATTCAAGATTATCTCACTCGTGCACAAATTCGTTTATGGAACGGCCCCTACGTACATGTCTGCTATGATTGTCAAACTTCCGGAACCCCATGTATCTTTACGCAGCTATGACAATCTCAAACTCGTTGAGCCAAGGCTAAAAACAAGTATGGTTGCCGTTGCTTTAGTTCAATGGACCCCAAGTAATGGGACTCTGCCTTTCGGTATTCGAAATGAATCTTGTTTTAAAGCGTTCAAGCGTTCTCTCAAAACATACATTTTTAAAAATGCTTATAAATGTTAGAATAATTTATTTTTTAGTAACGTATCTATAGCCATCAAAGTATTAATATATTTTAGTATTTTCTTCAAGTATTACACGTTCAGTATTATATATATGCTTGTATGGTTTTAGTGAGATATGTTTATCATTGTTTTTGTCCGCTTAGTTTTTATAAGCGGGGTATAAATGGCGCTAAATAAATAAATAAATAAATGATAGACAACGCAACTGCAGTAGCGTAGTTACTCAACCAGGGGGAACACGGTCCCCGGCCGCAGGAGTACATAGAAAATATGCTGTATTGACCAACAAGGCTACCCATGGAAAGTGTGCCACACCCTTCACAGCTTTGTTTTACTCATATATATCGAAAATAATAATACTGAATACTGAAATAATCGTAATCATTTAATGATGTGCTAAGACAAAATATCATTTTACGAATTCACGGTGCATGGAAAATATTATTTGAAAACAGTGTGTGACATAAGCGATAGACCGATAGACAATTCTATTAAAATTGGCTCGGTCTATTAGATTTCGAAATCTAATAGACCGGTGTCTATTAGAAATATATCCGAAAGATTTTTTAAAATCCTAACTTTCAAACATTTTCAATGTGCGACGCTTATTGTATATAGCCGTTGTCGGGACACCAAATCGATCAGTCTGAGTAATGACCAAAATGTTCCAGTTTTGTCGTTTCTCATCATCTGCAGAGCATTTCTTAAATTAGTCCAAATCTACTTTGAAATTGTCAACTTTGCATTTCACTGTTTCGAACTTTTTAAATGATAATTTGATCAGGCAGCTGACTGTAACTTCAAATTTGCGATCTGTGAGGCTAGAATAAATATGCCTCTTATCATACATTTCTATTAGAAGAAAAGACTAGAACCGGAATCATGGAATCCCGGCGGAGTTTCAGGGAGCCATTGGCCACCACTTCATTTTTTTTTTTGCATTTAAGTTTTGAGTTTGTTTGATTACAATTTTATGAGAGCACATAGAAATTTTAAATAAATAAATTAAGTATATTGACAATCTCAACGTTTTTTAATAGTAAAATCCATCCTGCATATTTTAAAAACTTCGTATGATTTCGGTCTATACAGATTTTCTTCGGTCTATTAAAAATTCAAATCTGATAGACCGATGTCTATCAGCTCGGAAAAAATCTGTGTCGCACCCTGTGAAAAACATGTTTAAATCATTTAGTACATCACTACAATATATCACTACAAAATTGCTTGTATAATAAATAAACCATGCGAGGATTGAGTGGCATTTGTAGATTCTCCGACGGAAGCCCAAAAAAGTTTAGGACAATGGGTTTGGATATATTATCCTTCACTTAATAGAAAACCAAAATAGAGAGAAGTGAACTAATAGTCTATAGAGTGCAAAAATAAGAAATATGTTGATTCCATGAAGAAATACATGAATGTCGTCCCAAACTGCTAGATATCATTAAGACATAGCGGGTGTACTCAGACAGCATGAGTGAGACACCTATATAGAAAATGAACAACGTATTTTATGATTTGTTTTAGTCAAGTCGGCGCAATACGAAATCGATCTCGGTCTAGACATCTCTTCAGATGAAGATGAGCCAATGGTTAAATCGGCAGTTTCTGTGGTGGCACAAAAGGAAGGTTTTGTCAAGCAAGAAAATTGCAATCTTTGTTGGCGTGTGAAGGCTCAAAAATGCGTTCCACTTTAGGCAATATTGACAAGTGCTGTATGAGGCAACAATTGACTTGTAGCAATGCCCCGAAGAGTCTCCATGTAGATTTAAGCCTAAAGTCACCGACATAATCCATCATCTGGTGGATGTTCACAATATAGCCAAAGACGACGCCAAGAAAACTCACTCGAAAAGAAATGCGAAAAGGTGAAGAGTAAGCTTAAATCACAGGCTGAAGAGAGAAAGAAAACTAAAGCAGAACAATTCAACAAATTCATGTTCGCAATGAAAGATGTCTTTGACCAATAGCCGCTCAATGAATTAACTTGAACTGTGGTAAACCACCATCCAATTTAGAGGAATCAGCACAAATAAATACTTGCATTTATTTAATTACTTACCAATTGTATAACTTACTCTATTTTTTTAACGTAGTATATAAGCGCATATCGTGATATGTAAACTTCTAAATTATTGTAGTAGCTTCGAAATTCAAAATATTGTGTGTATAAGTTGTAATGAGGACATAGCCTTTTTAATAAGGGGGTAGGTGTGAGATTACCTCATGTTAGAAAAATCGTCATTTCTACAATTTTCGGTTGCGGTTTTTACCTTTTTAACCTTATAAAGATAGTCATATAACATAAAACATCGCTTTGCTTTGTAGACTTGCCTTATGTTTTCACCTCAAAATATTGCTTTAAACTTATTTATTTCGCTTTTTAAAACAAAATAATATTAAATAGCGCAGTTTTAAGCACTGGTATAGAATGTCAATATGCTTCATAGCTTTATGTATCAATATGGGGTTCTAGGGCGGATCGAACCTGCGCTGCCATAGGTACTCTTATCGCTTATAAGACACCTTATCGTCATTTTTACACACCTTTTGACATGCATCATGGGCATCTTCACAGGTTACACGTTAAATCGTTGGATTTTACTGCATGTTTGGAATGGTATGTTAACTATTCGGTTTTATCACTTACAATAAAACTCTAGATGATTTCAGTTATGTCTATAAGTTCTACATACGTAGATCGATAAAAAAGGTTTTATTCGTATCGATTCGTATGGAATTTAGTGTCATTTAATATTTAGCCTTATTTTCGTGTTTAAAGTATAAAAAGGATCTCTAATGGCTAGAGGGAAACCAGCGGAAGTACAGAGTTCCAGTAAATTTTGTCTCCACAATAGCGTTTATAGTTGTTAACCGTTAATTATTATATATTGTATCATTTTTCATTTACCTTGTTAATATTAACGTCAACTAAAAGTAAGGTTATCGGTATTTCTTGCATATATATTAAAAATGATTTAAAGACTATCATTTGTGTACACTAGTCACCTTAGTGACGACCCGTCGGGCATAAAAGGGCCCGTCTGATTCGTTCGAGAGTCCAGTCTCGTTTTAGAACTAGGTGAATTCACTTGAAAAACATAAACAAACAGCTATCAAATCGACTTGTATATACTTTAGTAAGTTCTGTTATATTTTCAATATTAAACGATTTACTTAAACTGGAAATGAATAATACATAACGCGCGTGTGAAAGTCCATTTATGATTGTTTTCACAAAGAATATAGTAATTTATCCATTCTTTAATATCGATATTGTCGATTTTGACAGTTGTTTCAGAAAATTATTGGACCGATTTTGCTTAACTTTGTCGCAACTTATCGAAATAAGATCAGTTAGATTATACATCTCGATATAATTTCTGAATACATAGAATATGTATATAGAATGTCTCGTTTTATAGTTATTCTCGCATTTATTCTGAAATGGTTTGGGAAAAGATGAATAACAATATGAAATATTGAATAACATTTCACTGAGTTCCATTAAAAAGTCTAACTATAAAAGGCTCAGCTCAAATCCTTCGAAATACATATCATAGAGAAATCACATAACGTGAAGTACAAATCGGAAACAGATAAAAGTCAGGGTTGTCATAAATGAAATATTAGTTATAGGCATGACTGTGGGGACAAGCATCAAAGTGGTGTTTAATGTACAAAAGGAGAAACTCGTTGCAAGAGAGACCAAACACCACTTATCAAAAGTTTCCAAGTGCTATGACACATCAAAGCAATCGCAAATAGTGAATTTATTTGCAAATTATGCCACTCTTTTATGCACGCTTTTCAATCTGTGTCAGAACAAGAAAAGTTATCTCAACGCATAAAATCAGTTAGTAATGCAACAGACAGCACACCCACGAGTATCCATTGCGACTGTACACTTTTAAGCTCTACTGGCCTTCGTGCAAGCATATCATTCTAATGTACAGAAAAGAAAATATCGATATAGATAAGATATATATTGCCATGGTAGAAGAGGGAAAGCAAATTAGGAAGTACGCCAGAAAATCCTGCTCACACAGAAGTGAAAGTGTGCAAGGTTCTATCAAACAGAAGGACTGTTTCAGAGCTGAAACGCATGCTTTCAAACTTTACTCATACAGTAGAGGAAATACTTGTGTCAAAGTTCAAAGAGGTTTTCGATGTGTTCGGAGGAATAGAGCATACATTACAGAATGGATATACCTTAACCCGGACAGTTTAAGGGGTTGAAATGGACTCTTGCTGTTTTGTAAATAGTAAAAAAATCAGAAGCCAGCAACAAAGAAACTCAAATTGGACAAGAGCCAAACAAAAACAGATGAAATATCGAGAGAAAAAAAAAACATATCTATAAAAAAAAAGAAAATGGAGACTTAGAAGGAGGAAGCCGTAAAACAAAAGGCGGCAAAAATTGAAACAATACACAAAAGATGTGTTTTTATTCTTCAAAAATAAACGAATGATGATCTTCTTTATTTCGTAATTGAAAAAAAAAAATATCTAAGCTGGTCAGAATTATACATATTACATGGAACCCGACCCAGTGCTCTCTCTTTTGTATATGGCGTTGATAATGCGCAGGAAGAAACAAGATAAATCATATACCAAGAACTGTTATCCACCAAATTTCAACCACAAAATTATGATTCGATTGATGTAACAAGCATATATTATAAACATTATGTTTGTATGCTGCCATTTTTGATGGTTCTCCAAGTGACGGGCAAGCTGCTCTTGATGGTACTCTGTACCAAAGCCAAATCGCGAAACACATACATACAAATCAATAGCCTGGTGGGCAAGAGCTTACAATTGATAATAACACCATAATGCAAGCTAACTTGGGAGACGCTGAAGAAAAGGGAGTGGTTAGATGATGCAATAAGTCGAATATCTACATATATAGAAATAAGATAATAATTTTATTTTTGCGGATCATAACAATAATGATTTCTTTTACCCAACAAAACTCCAAAAGACATAATAAATTGATTTGGATAAATTAACTTTCAAATTTGACTAGCGCGACCTGTTTCTATCCAATTTTAATATATATATCATTATGTAGCAAGATTGGAAATTACACCATTTGATTAAGAATTTTTACGATGTTTATTTGATATCGTTATTGTTATTTAGATAATTTTTATCTTGTTGATTTTGGAAATTAACATGTATTTAGATATACAGTTTTCCAGAAAACTTTTCTGGTTTTCAAATATCTCATGATGTGAAGTGTTACAGACTTGAACCCTATTCTGCCTTTCGATATCTATAAATATCGTATCGCGCTTGTAAAACGAGAACACTTCGAGTGACACCCTAAATAAAATTTAAATTTTATGATCCCATAATGGCCTCATGAGGCCACTTCGGCCCCATGGTGCCAAAACGGCCCATGGGGCTACATCCCAATACGAACTATGACGTCACTTCCTAAAATTTTCGCGCGCGCTACGGTTCACACGCCTTTTTTCTCAACTCAAGATTTGTTCAAAATTTTCGAGTTTTTAGGCATTACTTATGTTCAACCAGGGTTTTCCTTGTATGTAAAGGTATATTCTTACCTTCCCCGTGGTTTTGGGCGGTGACCGAGCGCTTGGAATGTTTTTATTTGTTGTTGAGTTCGTGTTAGTTTCCAACTGCAAAGTTGGCTCTGGCGGCTCGTTTACCCACAACAATTTACTGAATATTCCAGAGGATAAGGCTCTCTTTTACGTCCTGTAGGTCGTCTTTAGGCTTTTCCTCACTTTCTACCGTGTCTGTGTCGTTTACCAGACATTTATAAGGTAGTTATTAAAGAAAAATCACAGCCTCATATTTTGGGTTTTTTGGCCGTCTCTTTGATGCCCTTTTGCAACCTGGTTGCACTATGCACCCTTCTAAGAAAATTTTATTATTTTCCTATATGAGCGCATTATTCATGAGTTTCCGTCTAGGGACCTTTTTTCTGTGTTTTTTCTTCTTTATTGAGCTTTTAAGGTTGGAAAGTTGGTTTGGGCCATTTCGGCCGCCATGTTGTTGTTTGTCATCCCTTCCTTATTTACTCCCATCACCGGCCTCAACCAGCCTCGTTCTGGTTCTGTTTACTTTCTCTCTTTGACCGGAAGTCTTGGTGATTACACCTTGCAAAGCTCAAGTTTCTTATTTGGATTACTACGTCTGTTACCATGTCGGATATTAATGTTAAAACGCCTGTAAGTAATCCTTTCATATTCCTTTTTGGGTTTTTATTGGGTTCTAAATGTTTTTTAGTCCCGTTGCGTTTTTGTACGTACCTTAACCCATTATCGCCCACGCACATGGCCAATGTGTCCTTGTCCGTTTTTTACTGATCTGGTTTAGGAACTTAAATGGACATTACATGGGCCCTTTTATTATTCCCTGGGGTCAGTGTCGATCTTTGCAAGGTTTTTTGGGATCTTTTTAAGCCAGGGCAGATTTTTAGATGTGGTCAAAAATTTATGTCTGTCCATTTTTTAGCCTTGGGCTTTCATAGTCCTTGGCTTGACTCTGGGGCCTCTTTTCGGTTGTTTTTTGAGTACTTGTGTACCTCTTTAACACACTCCCTCCTTTACCGGGGTTTTCAGTGGTTTTCTCCTTGTTTCGGGGTTTTGGGGCCGTTTTTGGCTCAAGGCCATTTTGGCCTTCTCCCGTTTTGGCCGTTTTTTCAGTATCTCTCTCTTTTCTGTTACAGAAAGAGCTACTCCAATGCAATCATAGTAAGCCGCGACATGATCCGCATTTAGCTTGCGACAACTGCTACTTGGCAGCAGGCCATGTGCTTTGCGATCTCGAAATTTCCTGCCTGCATTGTAGCGTTTTAGATCGTGACAAGAAGCGTGCCAACCTCGCCGCCCGTCGAAAGCGAGATCGACGTGAAGTTACCAAGTCGACCCCTGAGAAGAATGCGTCGGCATTTCAGCGCTCTCCTGCTTTTAAGCGCTCCCCTCCTGCCCGCATCCCAGACCGGTCCCCTTCTACGACCCATCATCGACGCTCGCCGAGGAAGACAAACTCCCGGCCATCGCCAAAGCGGTACAGAAGGCCCTCGCCTTTTCGTCCCCCACCGTGACGCACGTCATAGACCCTTCTCCTCCGTCGCAGATCGTGGGAGAAGTCCGAGAAATAGCTGCGGCCATCGTGGTGCCTCCGACAAAAGACTCAGTGCAAGGCGTCGATGACGACTCTTGTACCACGACACATCAGCTTGATCCGGAGCTTCGCATTGGGACTACTCAGGAGAAGTTCTCTACGGGCATTAGCGCTCAGGTAGGATTCTGGCTTTATTATCATTTATCATAATCTTATTAGGGATTAGTATTGGATTGAATAATAATTTCTCTTCTCCTTCTAGTCGTCGATATGGACATTTCGGCCGCGGCCACTTTGGCATTGGACAAGTTGGCCGTGGACACTTTGTCCTCAGATATGTTTTCTGATTAAGCTTAGAAGATTATTCTGTGTTTGGTTGAAGTTAAGAATTAATGTTTCAGTGCAGTAACTAATTCTTCTTCTCTTTGCAGCCCAAGGATTCTTCCCACCACTAGGACCATCAGCGCACATCTGATGATGAATTGTTGGGGCAGGACCCTACTTATTCGGAGTCTGAGGCCGAGTTTTCGGATGGAGCTTTAGAGTCAGAAGAAGGGGACGATGACGTGTTCGTTCCCCCATCTCAACTCCCGTCATCTCAGAAGATCCCGGCCTCCCAGTCAACATCGCAGCTTCCTCCCTCGCAAACCCTTCCGCCTTCTCAAGTAGCGCCGTCTACGTCATCTCAAAGACTGGACACCCAGTTCGAGACTCTTATATGCGGTGCCCCCAAAGCGTCGGCGGTCGATCAGGCCGCTATGGACGTTGAGTTTCCTGATCTTTTGCGCGTGGTTGCCTCCCGTACTCAGTGCACCACC
>LQRL01125171.1:0-12358 GCA_001703475.1 Hydroides elegans
GAGGGGCCGAAGTGTCTTTTTTTAGGGGCCGAAGTGACTTTTTTTTTGGGGATTAGGGGCCGAAGTTGTAGGGGCCGAAGTTGTAGGGGCCGAAGTGACCAAACACCTCTCTTTTTAGCCCGTTAGATATATACACTTCCTAAATTTATACAGATTCTATTTGCACTCGAGTGAAATAATTAATTATAGAAGAGCGGATGAGCAAGGTTGAACGTTAGATACCTTAAAAATTGAATAACTTTATTAATTGATAATTTACCTTATGGACGATAATCAGCATGTCTATTGGAGATGAAGAGCAATGAATTCACAACATCAGCCTGTGACTGCATTGAAGATCACAATCTACAAATAAAAGACAAAAACTTCTATTTATTTGCTATCCATGATGCACACCATATATTTGATATATTCACGCGAATTCGCGCTAAAGAGAAGTATCAAAATGTTACATATACATGTAACTGCAAAACGTATGGTCGAAATTATATGCAATCAAGTCATTTATTGTGAGTCATTTAATTAATCAATACATGAAAATAGAATTGTAGTTTAAAAGCATAACATATGTTACTGGCCATTACGGTAACAGACGATATACAAGTCTGTAATTGAAGGAAGAGTTGTGTTTCCTACTTCGATATATTTACTGATGGTGTATAATCGTAAATATTTTGTGTTTCGGACTATTTCGTAGAAAGTCTACAATTTTGAAACATTGTCAAAGAGCAAAATAGTCAAAATGCGAGCATCCTACTTTACATCCCTTTATCGTCCATCATTTCAAAATTTCTTTTCACACCGATTTTGTCAAAATAATGTTCAAGATCAAGATTAAAAACATCGAATTGCAGTTGTAAACGATTAAATTATTAATGTAAAGTCGGATGGGTAGATCTTGAAAATAATAATAACCCAGTATATCTGACAGTATTTTAAATGGAAATATTATCAACACTACAACAACTCTGAAAAGTCTGCACCAATGTATATATTGTATGTAATAAACATTAGTCTTGAACCTATTTAACAAGCAATATTAACAAAGGATATCACTACCTTTATTACATCTTCATGTGTTCTGTCATTTGTTTTATTTTGAACCAACCGAGGATGAATCGAAGACATTGAAGACAATCACCTTTTAATTCAAAATGTAGCACATCATTTACTGAATGAGGGCACAATGAACTAGGACAAAAAAAGGAAAACATCTTAAGGGCGCGTTATTGAAATGTATTCGTGCGTTATGACCATAAAGCTGTCTCGCCAGTCCATATGAGTGCATAACTGTAGCGCAAACTGTACATTCCAAATTGACGGATGCTAAATTTAAAATAACCTAGTTTTGTGACATAAAAACACGCACTTTTATCGGTAGATCACAAGCCACAAATATTTTTTCGATGAGTCAAGACAACCACAACAATCCTTTAGAATATGTCACATGATGGTAAAGTGGCACATCTCACAAAGTGCATCTTTTCGCGGGATGGACAAATCCTCCCACGCAAACATGCTTTGACTTTATTTCGACTAAACAAAAAAAATTTAATTATTGTAATTTCATGCATTGAAGAGATGATCTAATAATGGCTTATGTCACATGATGATGATGAATTATGCATGCTTGCCGAAATTCATTCGTTTTTATGTTAATTGCAACGTATCACAACGAACACAATGACAATTGCTTAGAACCGCAGCTGAAAATTCATTTTGACTTTTTTCTACAGCATAGGATATCTATCGAGTTAGAAAACATCATACATTTTATACATACATAATAGCCTCATTCTTACTCAAAACATTGTTGTTATTATTATTATTCTTTATGTTTTTGCATTCTCTACACGCATAGCTAATGACCAAATTGCACTAAGTGCCTCTTTTGTTCTTTCAAAGCACTAAATGGCTCAAACAGAGCTGGTTATCGAATGACAAAAATTATGCTTGTTGATATATAGTGGAACCCTTGACCAACCAATATAGAAAGAACCGGTTTTTCATGGCGGTAACACGACCAAATCGTACGATTTGATAAAAATTGAAACTGATCTGCTGACAGATTTCGCAGCAAAATACTACTGGTTTCAATGGTACCACTACGAGTAGCATATTTTTATTCGACAAACAAATGTATGCAAAATATGTCGTTAAGAAAATAAGGATTATTTTAGTACAATCTTAGATCGCATCATCAGGAAATGTGTATAAAGTTCGAGACCATCTCAGTTCATCTGCATCCAAGAACTAAACGCCATCATCCAGCTAAACGACCAATATCTAGTTGGCCGTGAAAACCGCCCAGAATGGTGTGCACGCAACAACAAACGCGGATCTTTTGACAACTTACGTATAGCTACAATCCGCGTGACGTCACATAGCAGCTTTTTAAAGGGCTAAAGTGTTCCGGGTGGCTTGAGATGTTTTTCTGCTATCATTTCATACTAATTTATACGTAGTTTGAACATGAAAATGGTGGTGTTCTGATCGGTTTTTAACCTGCTAAATTAAGATTATCTACATTCCAACCCTTCTTCATCACCATAAGCTATGTTTTATAAAAAATATCCATGAAATTGAGAATTTATAAGCAGTTTAAATGGAGATTAGGAGTAGGTCTATAATGCCTTTTTCCCACATGTTTCTTCGTCAATAAAAGCAGTTTCTTATCACCAGTCCTCGCTTTCCAGCTAAGTTTGGCCATAAGATGTCACATTTTTTATCCAGACACCTAAATTTATACTCGTTTCGCTATATTTAAGCGCCTATTTCCATTTTGAAAAAAATACCGGTAAAGTTAAGGGCAGGACTCTGGTTATACATGTAGGATGTCTATGAAGTTTCATTAAATGAATAGTTTAAGTTACAAAATATCAGGATAATAATGCATATATGTGTCGTACAATATTACACAATTCTTATGGATTTAAATTGCTTTATAATATTATGGATATGAACCAAAGAAATATTAACATTGTTTTGAATGCTGAGAAGATGCGTTGGGTATGCTACGTTATAAACATATAACTAAAGATTGTTGTCCATGAACAGTCGATTTTGATTGAAAAATCAATAAACTGTAATTTTAGCCTTTCTTGGATTGTTCAATAGGTAATATTTGCCTAAACCAATGTTTAAGAATGAAACAAATGCAAAGATCCGTTTACATATAACACCCTAATGATATATATAATTTAACAACTGTTTCGGTGATTATAATAGCTTAAGATTTACTTAAAATATGATGTTATTTACTTCCGAAGTTAAGTAAATAATATAAACATAAATCGATATTAGTTCTGTAGTTACCTAATGATATTTTTGGAATATATTTCAAGCGTTCGGGTAAATAGAACGACGTATATCAATGATTATAATGATATAATAGAAGTCCCTCATTTTCACAATCTTCATATTGTAAGATTTCAAAATCTGTGTCTACATATTCAAATGATAAACGAGTTCATAGATATTTCATTTTCTATCACATTAAAGCTACCTTAAAGCATAAAATCAACTTTAAAGTTTGATGGCATCACTGTTGTTGCTTATGGATCCCGCTCTATTTTGGGTACTTCTGCCACCCAGCGCATTGCGCATGCGCGGGATTCTGGCATTTGTTGGTAAACACGGATTGCTCCTATAACGTTTACACAACATTATGGTGTGTACGCTACAGGAATGTAAACAATGAGGGCCTGCAGGCAATACCAGTGTTGACATAACGGGGTCGCTCAAGTACACCGACACATTTTTGCTCATCACTGCACGAGTAATGCATACAGTTATAGGGAAAAATATAGGGTGGTCAGTTATCAAACGCATTTTTATGTGGATTGCATTTTTTTCTTGTAATAATTTTTAGCAACATGTATTGTAAACAGATTGATCTTTACTTGGTGCAAAAATGAATGATGAGCAAAAATTATGTACATAAGAAAAACACGAAAATGCATCGCATGTTTACATGTTTGTGTGGTTAACGTGTAATTTACCGTAAGCAGTACACATGTACACAGTACATGTACATGTACATGCAACTGAAATCATTGGAAACGAACGCCTTTGGAAATATTGTTTTTGATTCCGTTTTCTTAACCTAAAGATAAGTGCCCGATGTGTTACGGCTTGCAAATTGCCATTTAAAATTCATATTCATATTGCTTAAATATCAACTAAATAAGATATATTCATTGTGAATTCATTGTAGTTGCTTTATTATTTTTAAGAGTTTTCTTAACCTGGGTCCATTCAGCATCTTTGAAATGAAAAAAAAAAATGTTTCCAGCCATGGGGTTTCTAAAATAAGAGTGCCCAGTCAAAAAGTGTCCGGCCGTGTAGTTTCAAGCTTCAAAGTCTTCAACATGTACAACATGGACAAACAAAGAATTGCTGCCACTTCGGAAACTTTATGACATATATTAATACAAAAAATGTGGCCGAAATGCTTTGGATTGATACCTTAAACTAAATACGCATAATGAAAACAATTAAACCAAATCATACGTGTCTATATCTTATTTTCAACAGGGATCTTACTGTTATATACATGACTACTGAAATATCAAGCCTTTCAGTCTGTTAAATGTTTAAAAATTGGATAGAGGTATATATATTTTTTATCTAGAAAAAAAAATCGAAAAGAAATCCTGATATAATTGTATGAATACATTTAATAAGTAATAATTGGTCGAGATAATTATAAAGTACATTCGTTTGCATGCTGAAAATCCAGACAAAACTACGAATAAAACTGCCAACAGCCTTGTGAAACCGCGCTTTGTTTGTGTCGGTTGGATCGCGGGGAGAGGAAAGCTCTGCGTTATGTCAGTCACCTTATTTGTCTACTAACCCCAAGCAAGCCGCCTTTTGGCTCTCGCCAAGGCATCTGGTACTTATCCAAATAAATCTATTCCGCCGTGTCCAGACACTAATAGCTACAAGCTCCAGATTTTGGATGCTGAAAACTGATCCAGACCAGACCTCATTGCGCTTATCGCGGCAGCGGCCAAAGAAATGCCCGAGATAAACGAGGGATTTCTCACTGGACTCATGGACAAAGAATTTTGGTCAGCTATTTTTATAGCTTTTTTCGGCTAGACAGGGCTGTATGTAGGGTCTTTGGACTGTGTACTATCGGCTTTCCTAGACATCGTTTGGAGAACGTTCGAACAGCCCTGTTTCACGCGACCGAAAACTCTCTGTATACGGTGTAGAGAATGATAGATGCCTACACCGGACACGGTATGGTTTTAAATGAATTCTCATGAATTCCATTAACATACACGCGTGTTTATAACCGAATGCTTATTAATAAACCAGTTATAAAGCCACTTACGTTTTTTGTTCTTCACATACATTATATGAGGGTTCTTATAATATTCATTCATCATAGTTATGCATTATTAAGCAGTTATGCAAACCATCTTAAGTAGTCATTGACTTCAGGCTCTTACATCTATGTTTTTAGATAAAATCATTTTCTCTTCAAATATACTTAACCCAATTTTACCGGTCTAACATAAACCCAAAATATTAAAGGCATCTGAATATATGTCTTAACGCGACAAACTTATTAAAAGTTAAAAGGAACCTCGAACGAGTGGTTTACAGAAAACTCGTATAACAAATCATATACCAGAAAGAACACCAAAGAGAGTAAAAATGAGCGTGTGAGAACAGTGGTTTTGAAACAAATGCCGATGACTGACTTCCCAAACAGAAACCCGAACCAAAGATGCTAATGCAACAATGAACATGTTGCAACAATGAACATGTTAAATAATCTCTCAAAAGGCGAAGTAAATTTTCGCCCGAGGGGGTTTAATACGAAAATGAGAAAAACTTTTACTATAACAATCTCAAGCCTTGAATTCATTGTAACTCGATGACCCGTTATGCCATTTTCTAAGAAAACATGCAAATCACCATAGAGCCTGAAATAGACTTTCGCCAGGGGTCAGGAAAAGAGATGGCGTGAGATAAGACATGTCTGAAGAGAAAAAGGTCCCTTACCTATATTGCTACGTCCCCGTCTGTGCCTCTGTATTCGTGAGCCACTGTCTCTTTTTGTGCGAGGCGATTCTTTGCGGTGTGATGCTACGCGATCCGAAGATAGGTCTACGAATCCGAATAGAGTCTACTTTATCAAAGTTCGTGTGCTGCTGTATTCTTGATTTATGCTGTATTTTTCCTCCTGGATATATCCTATATATTCTAGTTAGAAAAAGAATCCATAACAATTTATGCATCAATATCCAACATTGCCACCAGCACTGTGAGTATCCGTATATCAGAATACATAAAGTCAGCTCAAAATTACGAACCTTTCGTTTTATTTGTAAGCGGATGTCTATAATTATAATTTCTTATGAATGAAACTGTCACTCTTTCCAAATACTGAAAAGGCTTATTCAATGTCTGAAGCTATCCTATATGTCAAATCACACATCAAGAGTGCAATCTGAACTTATTCATAAAACTTTAAAAGTTCATGTATGGCACTCCGTATACAATCAGCGCGAGTTTTCAACTATGAGCGGTACAATACAACTGCACCACTCCCTTCCCACGCTCATTATGTATGTTGTGACTTGAGAACAGTTCTATTTACATTTTTTTCGCTCATGTAATAATCCATCATTTGTACGCATCTGGTGTGTCACTCTGGATCCATATATTTATAGCAAAAGCAACGCTTTAACATCTCATAAAACTCCAAACGCACACACACACATTGAACATGTCGGGACAGAAAACGCAAATGGTCCTCCTGCCTCATTCTCTCCATAACGGATCAATCGTGTATTTTATTCGGTGCGACAGCGGCCATTGAAAAAACTCGATAGCTCTGGTCTTTGAACATGACCATAAAATGTATGTAACGGATTGCATAAAACACTCGAGTAAGCCCGTATTTTGGCTAAAGAGTTTTATTGCATTCTTGATACTCTCGAGTCTTTTATGTGTTTTGCTGCGACGGAGGGGCCCTTGTTAATGGATTGTGTGTGCTGATGATACATAGAAGCCGGATCGAGCAGCTCTTTCGGGCTGCCCGCTTATAAGTGTGTCCAGGCAAGGGCTTCTGGGCTCAAAATAGTATTTTTGTCGACAACAGCATTTTTGATATGATGCCCGGAAATGACATTTAATTTGTAACCAAGTATCCTTAAACAACACCTTATTCAATGCACCGGTAAATGAAACACCATCACTGTTATTATAAAATCTCATCGTAAAGAGTTCTCAATTTATGTACCTCAAATAGCTGCAGTCTCCTGGAGCCGGTCCCGCGTTAACGTTAACGCACTTTCAAATCCGAGGGGTCACTATATAAGTGCATTTTACACGGCCATTAAAAAGCTGTCAAAGCCTCTTTGGGCCTTATCCATGTAAGCGGTGAGTTCTCTTGAGTTTACTATATGGTGACGATTTTTTTATTGCTGTCCTCCATCATTAAATGCAAATTAAAAATCGGTCGCTGTTTAATGATGATTTGGATTTTTTAACGAGTTGTCGCCCACTTGAAGGACGGGTAAAAAGTTCAATGGATGTGCATTAACATCCACTTGTGTTGAATTAGTTGTAAGCGTAATCGATCTTGTACTTCAAATGAACTTTTCTAACTCCTATTTCAGGTCTTGCACAGTATTTGTATGTCTCTTCAAATTTATATTTATATATTCATGTATGCACTTGTTCAAGGTTTTTGTCACCGAACGAGTGCATAATGTATCCACATACATACGCGTATATTTGTATATCAAGACCATTTTTATGTTCCATCAGTTTCGCTCACTTTTTCGTGTCTTAAAATAAACCTTACACAAACTGTCCTTGCCTTATACATTGTTTTCTTTTCAGATGAAATCACATCACATGTTTATTTTAAGATCCTACTTTCGAAGCAACTACTATCTTCGCACGATCTCTTGACGGCTCTATATCCGTGTTTGCAGATCCGCCTACGCTTCTCCTCCGGGTTTTAAAGATAAAACACTGAACACATTTTTAGACCATGTGTGTACACTTAAAAAACGCTGGTGTTTTTTCGAAGTAGCTTTTGTGAATCAGTTTATATTTTCCATTTATTTCCTCTTTTTCGTTTTTTTTTTCAGTTTTTTTCTCCTTTTTATACCATTTTTTCTTTGAAAAAATATAGTCCTTTCATTTTGGCAGTTTAGACGGAAGTACGGAACAGTGTGCACGGGTTATCTGCAGTGACAGGCTCCATCCTAAATATAAACTCAGTTCACTTTTCCCACAGCCAGCAGCAGCTACAGAACTGCATATGCAGACACACTCCTCACACGGCTGTGTGCGCTTTTACAAAAAGTGGGCGTTCCCGAAATTCGTCGCTGGCGTTATGGTATGTAGAATTTCCATGTCTATATTCCGGTGGTGATGACATTGTGAATGAAGGGAAAGTCAGCTACGCGCGACATCGGTTTTGTGTGTAGGACCTCTGCAGAATCGCTGTGTGAAGACTCCTGCAAGCATAGAAAAATGAAGACATAATCATAAAGCGAACGGACATAAGCAATATATAGACTACATGTATATGGTTTCAAGCTTATTCTTAAGCGGCCATGCATTAAGAGTTAGAGGGGGTCAGTGCGCCTTGCTGTAATAACGGGCTCTTATTTCCGAAACGAACATCCCATCGCGACCACTTTTCTTTTTATGGCCATCTTTGCTACACGTCGTTGCACTTTCAGGGACGGTTTCAAAAGCGAGAAGGACAGAGAGACAATACGGTGTAATTGATGCATGTCGATTTTATGTGATGCCATTGAATGGGTTATATGTGATAAGTGGCTAATATGTGGTTAATATATCCTATGTAAATGCGTCTATTCACCTAATATATCCCTTTGTCAATAGTCATGTTATCATTAAGGTTGTATAATCTATTCCTACCCAGTCCCCAGTGGGTGACCGTCTTTTTACATGGGAGTCCCAATATGATATGCAAAAGGAGCACAAAAGGTGAATCTTTTTTTAAGACCCATTCACATAAATTATGCATACCGTTATTCAACAGCTTAGAACAGGCTGGCTCCTAAATTAAGCGATATTTTTTATGTATGTGACATTTCTTTAGATGAATGCCGTAAAGATAAGTCTTCAGAAGGGATATATTGTTTCAAGTAAAAATAGCAGGGAATACATGTTTCGCATACGTGATTCCTTCCGTATTTAAAAGTTTAAACTTCCAAAGCAGATGCAATACTGAATATTTCAGACATTTTTCAACTACAACCTCAACATTCACACCAATAGTGCCTTAACAATTAAACTTCGCTTTAATTTAATAGATACGGGTGCATGCATTTATGGGATAATCCAGTTAATTGCAAATGTAACTTGCAAACAAGATGCGGAACCGTGACCCAGCTATCATATAGAACAACTTAACCTGCGATAAATATAGCATCCATGTAAGCATCTTAATGAACATAAATTACATAATTAATGATTATATAGAATCCATATACAGCTGTAGTACCTGATTCAACTTTCCGATACAATCACCATTTGCGAATTAAATGAAACTGCAAGTGAACATAAATAGCTCAACAGTTATCCAACTTCTCTATCGAACTTTGATGCAGCAACTAAATTTATGTGCTCCTCTCAATGTCAGGCTTTTATATACAGATGATTGAAACACAAATCTTGAGAAAGTTAAAAATTTTTAAGTGCGCTTTTCAATGCAGATACAGCGTCGCATTAAAATTCTATCCTCGTCCTCAAGCGTAACAAATGATGAATATGCGAAGTAAAAAAAGAAAAACTTAAGACCCATTTATAAATGTCTCTCATTCAGCCACTAATAAAAACTTGTCTTTTATCTCTCTCGGCGGCAACACAAAAAAGAGTTGAAATATTTCGAGAGTGCAACAGTGCAGCTCCTGCCTTTAAAGTGAAGGTTGCGATATATATGCATATATTTTTCTATAGATTTATATATATACTTTAATATAATATGACAGTGTCTCCTTGCTTTCTCATTTATACAGAGGCCTGTATAGTATTTCATTTCATCTTTGTGCAACAAAAAAAATCTATATAGCAAACGAAACACGAAAAGCTGCATTTTTGGCACTTTCTATGCTGTATGTACTGCATACCACCCACCGCACGGTAAAACTATACAGGCAAGTAGGTCAATATTATTTCAAACACCACTCTCTCTCCGCAGTTCTCTCTGCCAAAATCTCTAGTCTCGCCTCCCCCTTTTCGCTTTTTCGCTCTATCTCTCTCTCTCTCTCTCCGTTTTGAAAAGGCTTTTATCGCAGTCTGAACCTAAGCGATTTTACTGGGTTCATATTTAACTATCTACATATTTCGAGTGAAAAAAGTTCGAATTTAGGCCATGAACAGTAACTTAGCCTTCATTATATCCTAACATTTATATTGATGCAGGCTTATATGGTTTTTTGCCTCAGTTAAAAGAATGTACATTTTGTCTAGCTAAAAAACGGAAATGCAGGCGCATACGGCCTAGTTACGATCGATATGAGTTCAATTAGGTGACCACCATTTCTGTCATATTTCATTTAATTAAATAAAACATGAACATGGGAAAATGCGAACATGATAATTGAGCATAATTTGACCTTTTGCTCTCACACAATGACCCTCATACCACAGCCAGCACGGGATAAGTGTGAAATTGCATTGCATATTATACGGGAGCACCTCACAAGTTGTTCCCTACAAAAGATGTTTATCGGCAGAGATCAGCTAGCTTGCAAATTTTGAAAACTGTGTTCTTGCTAGAAGCTCTTGTTTTAAAATGATTGACCTCCAATCGCTTCAAGGAATAATACACAGCTGTATTCGAAATATAGGCAGGGGAAAGCTCAATGGAGCTCTCGATGTGGCCAGGCCCTCACAGCGGTTTTAATAATATTGAACCTTTTGAATAATGCGTCGCAGGGTGCATTTTTTTTATAGATGCCGGTTATTCGGAAAGCGATCACGTTTGACTGCGAAATTATGTTCATGTATCAAATATGGGTACCACAACTTTTTTTGGTCGACCCATATGATTGTTGAGTTATCTCGTCAAACATTTAAGGGGCGGTTCTCTTATACCATTCAATTATGTGAATACTAGCATTTTTGTCTCTTATGTTTAAATGTAACCTTTGAGCAGATGACCAATACAAGAATTATATTTAGAAACAGTAAAATCTTGAATAGTTTTCATTATTTAGCAAATACATGCCTATATCTCTATTTTGTTATCACCCCCTCCATCCCAGACATGAATGTATTCTTTCGATTTCCTATCTCTGCAGCCATAATCTTTAGCACAATCACATCCACCACTTTAGAGTACGATTTATGACCCCGCCTGTCAATAAGTTCAGATCCAGAAAAGATGAAATACAGGATCCAGAAAGAATCCAGTTTGATATACGTCATAAATCACGTCAGTGCCACAGCGGAGATCGCAGACGCCGGGGCTTGACATATATAGAAGAAGTACTCGACGCAAGGTGTTTTAAATGCAGGTGTTTTTTAGACTGAATATATACTATTTTAGCGAATTTGTCTATACCTCAAGCGGAATATATCGTTTCGCATACACTAAGTTTTTGGTCGTTTTATGATCAATGGACTATAAAGTGAAAAAATATTGCTCTATCGGGATAAACTGCATATTGGAAGTATAATTATAGATCGCGAAACGACCCCCTAAATGGAAAACATCTCTATTGAGTAAAAAGCTCCTAAACCCAAAGCAAACATGAGGGTTTTTACCTTATCCTTTCAAGTCATGTCTTCTCACTTTCAGTTGAGCTTACATGGGTGGAAATGTACATAAAGTCAGGCTAATGTGCAGTGCTAATATTTAGAAAATATTACCACACTCAAAGCTCAAAACTCCGGAAGGATATTTTTGTATAGTATTTTATTCATAGGGTTCCTACAGATAGCATTGCTTTGACAGTTCACTTGTATTCACTAAGATTTGCATATTTGATGTCGACATTTGCACGGGGGTGAAACTATACAACAGCGGTTTTGGTTGGTTTCTGTGCTTTTTGATGAAAATTACACCGGTCTGGTTCGGAGACACCGGTCTGGTTCTGTGCTTTTAAGATTTTTTTTACATTTTTCATTCAAAATACAATATTTAACCATTTTTAAAGAACTTTTCACGAATGCAATTTATTATTATGATATGGTGAACCATCCACATTGATCTCCTGTATAATAATATATTTTTAATGCTGCAAATCTCCAAAAACAATGTCACAAATATAATGATCATTATCTCTATTAGAAAATAGGCTATCACGATTCAATTACTTTAAATAATCTTTCTATAGGATAC